>QNGE01000418.1:120020-134512 GCA_008508345.1 Paragonimus westermani
TTAGGTCCCTTCCCGTCCCCTTCTTTTTCCTTCAATTTCTTCCTATATGGGGTTTGGTTTTTCTTCATAGTTGTGTGGCAGTTAAGCATTAATGTGACCCACTGATGTATTGCTGTCTATGATAATGATGATGTGCAGACCTCATTCAGAACGTAGATGAAAGTGCCTTTCATATTCATGGGACTTAGAAGTCGTATTTGCCTGGACCCAAATGAAAACCAACCTTCTGGTTGATTGACGTTTACAGTTTTCTGGACTGGTGAGTCACTGTCTCGTCTCTTGAGGCTGCGTTGATGAGTTCAATTACGAAAGTGCAAGGTTGACCGATGACTGTCACAACGGGTTGATAAGATGATTGTTTGGTCGATCAACTGCTGGGTTTCCGCAAAGATCACCCAACTGATCAGTGTGAATACTCGTATCTAAGGCGTGACTTGTCGACAACTACGGTTGTGTCCTTTTTGTGTTATGTTCGAGTCGGTAACCGGTACTGACTACCTCCGTTCAAGAATACCGGCCGGTGGAACGAAGTACGTTTTCGTACCTCTTGTTAAAAAACACACTCTCTCAGAAATACTTTGCGTGATTAAGAAGTGGGTAATGCATAAAACTGTTCATTTTCGTCACTGATGCTCAAATTCTTCAAATTATTTGAGCCTACCTCCTTGTAGATGTGTGTTGTACAACTGCGGATTCTTTCACAGATCACTGTATCAGATTAATCCGGGTAGGTTTTCTCATTACTGACCATCATTCTGTTCATTCTCATCGGTGCATTGCTGAAACTTGTGTATTTATTTTGGGCTGTGTAATGAGAGTATGACACTGTGTGATCCCTCTGCAACATCACGAATTATTGCTTTTCTCGATCCTTTTAGATTTAACCTTGCTTGTTGGAGTTCCTTCTCATGAGGCGTCCAATCTGAAATGCAATTCATCTAATTTACTGTTTAGTTCAGCCACAGTGTATGTCGGTTTGTGAATAATATGCTGCTAACACTCAAGTCAACAGTCGATCGGTTGAAGCAAACACATTTTGGTCTCAAAGCTGAGGTATTCTCCTGACTGGTTCTTCTTGCATCAAAACTCCTTTCTTTTTTCTTCCTCACTTGTTGTTTCGTGTTGGACAAGTTTTGACTAGTTTACGGTACCTTGACGGTTAGACCGGAGGTGTTTGGTCTATCATGGTGCTAACCTCATCGACTTCCAGATCACTGCCTACGGATTCCGACTTCGATAGCGTCAAAATATTCCGTTCAAATGTTGACGACATGACGGTACCCTGTTCGTGTGCATATGAAATAGAATGGTCATCATGTTAAAGCTGAACACAGGTTAATTAAATTCCAAATCTAGTTGGTCACACCATTTACACATGTACCACCTTTCCAGCCGACCTTTTATCGTTGTTCGCTTCATCGCCCTACACTGTCTATCCCTAACGTGTGTATCTTTTCGATTTGCACACGTTCAGTTGTGCGACAGCTTACACAACTTCCCGCTTGCCCCTTTTCACTATCTATTCCCTCTGTCCTGCTGCGCAACCCACCCCGCTGGCCCTCCTCCCCGCCAACAACTCAGGTCAAAATCCTCGTTCCCAACTGCACAGCCGGTCTGGTGATCGGGAAGTTGGGCAGCTACGTGAAAGAGATCAAGGATCGAACTGGCGCTTTTATTCAAATTTCGCAAAAGTCCAAAGAGATCAATTTGCCCGAGCGTTGTATTACAATTGCGGGTGGGTACTACTTATATGATCGTGTGTCGTTGCTTTTTGTTCTGTGGTCAGTGGCTTCCGAGACTCCGCTGTCTGATCTTAGGTGAGACCCGATTCGATTGCCATGTCTCCAGCTGATTTAGTTACCGTATGCACTCGGGTAAACAGTCGCCAATTGCTCCGTGTGCGCCTATAAATTGCAGACCGGTGAGGTTTCTCTTCAGTCTTGCCGGAGTGTAAGCTGAGACAAGCCAACCTTTGGTCGGTCACCCATTAAGTCTTGACATGTATACGTGGTCAAACGACAACGTTGGTAATCATCCTTCTCTAGCATTTTTGCACCGACGGGCGCTCTTTGACTAGGAATGGTTTTAGGAGACTTCATATGCGTGCCTTGGGAGTTACGTTGTATTTGTGTTTACAAAACAGAACGTACATCTAGTTAGTGATACCGACGTGTGCATTTAGACTTTCTCAGGTATGTTTATATATTAGGTTATTGGTGGTTTTCCTGTTATAAATGAGTGGAATGTGCAGAACACCTGTCTGTAGCACTCAGCTTGTTCTTCAAGGAAGAATCAGGGAATGTGGATCAGTCAGAACGTTTCTTTTGGGCGAAGAAGTCAACCAAGTGTGATCCAGATATTAACTAATTCACAGCCATTTTGTACGTCCCTTTGAGATATCATAAACAGACTATACTTGCATTCCTCAGTAATTTGACAGCCCGTATCTTTTTACGTCCTTTGCGTTATGTTTTACCAAGTCCGTCTGAGCCTCAGAATTATAAAGATTTGCATTTGTATCCGTAAAATGGGCCACTGGTTGCCTCCTTTCCTGAAATTTAATCGAGTACACTAGGTTATCCGACTGATTTCGATAGTCATTTGAACGTGCGATGGTGTGTCTCTGGCAAGCACGTATGAATACTGGATTGTGGATGCATCGAAGCCTTCCTCGATCACATCAAGGCATTGTGTGTCCCACTGGATATATGGTATGTGTTATACCACGGAACTACCAAGCGAACACAATTGAGCTGTAACGATCCCTACGACGCAATAATACTGTACGCGTTATAGTAACCTCGAAGAGCTGATACCCAAGCCGACTATGAAGGAAAAACACTGGTCTTTAAAAAGAGAACTTTTACCGTCTCAATCCGAGGAAAAATTACATGCGGAGCTCTTGCGTATTTATAGTTCTTTTTATTCAAGTTGACCATCACTCACATTTGATCGCAGCCTTCGCATTCAGATAGACTTTCCGGCCAGCCTCTTTCGAAAAGAAGCACTAGACTCAATTTTCGCTCTCATTAGAGCTCATCAGTAGTGCATATCCTTGCTACGGCCGGGATTTGAACTCCGGTCATTCCAATCATGAGGTAACCGTGTTGACAACTGCGCCATTGACCTCACATTAGGCACGACCGAATCATCAAATCTGAACGCTCAACCACTCCCGCTTGTGAGCAATGATCAGGTTGCCCGATCGTCTCGAGAGGAGACACAGTTCCTCAAATGACCTTGTGAATAATGTTCAATGAAACACGTGAAAAGTGTTCTAGGTCATAAACCGGCGAACCAGCGTCCAGTATGCTAATCGGCACGAGAAATGAAAATGATGGTGCAATAGTGAGGCGAAAAAGAGAAATTCGAATTTACAACAGTAGTAAATGTTCATTACAGGTTAGCTGAACATTTTTTGGGGCATTTGACATTCCCAGCAGTACGAAAGAAAGCAGCTCCATATCTGCTACTTGTATGATCTTCCAGATGTTTACCGTCAAATTATTCCAACCTCTGTCGAATGACATTCCGGAGCGTAAAGAGCAACCGGCCGACTGTTATGCTCTAATGGGGGCAGTATGCTTGCAAATGTAACGCTGTCAAATACTGCAAACTTGTGACCATATGGCAAACTGTTTATCAATTCCTATGCAGCATGTTCGTACCATTTGTACAACGTACGGCCTTCGTCATATGGTTACAGTCCTCTCGTTTGTTATCAAGCTTCGCACGAGCTGATGAAACAGACATTATGGATGTTCAAACGTAGTTGCGTGCAGGGTGTTGTAAGTTACATCCGTATAGACTGTGCCTCTCATAAGCGTTCTTCTTTTACGAGATCATGCGCCTTGGTTTGTGCAAAAGCGGACACGTGTGGGGACTAGTGCTCCGTCCATAAACTTCCTGTAAAAGTTAAAGCTGTGATGTGAAACCGTGCATGACGAGACCGACCTTACCACTCCGCAAGACCGATCCCTCGTTGACAAAGCCACCAAATACCACCGTAAAGCTCACTTAAAGTGGAAGTCACACAAGCACGCGCAGCATGTTTGACTTTGAAAGGGCCGTGGCAGTTGAGTCTGCTGGAATTCGGTCTGCTGAAGGGACTTGAAATTCCTTAAAGTTCTGAGCGTTGGCCTTACGTTGTTTGGTACGCTTCTGTAGATTGTGAGCTCTAATGCAAACCATTTTCATCAAATGTTTTCCTTCATTTATGTGTGAAGCAGTAGGGTTTAACTGAAGAGTTGCGCTCTCGTCCCTATAATTCGACTTTAAACCGTCGGTTAACCATCGTTCGTATACTCTCTCGGAAGCATCGCGAAGTTTAACGTTGCATACCTTATCCTTCACGTTTCATGGTCAGCGGCTACAGTCCTAAAGGTGTCGTCATTCATTGACCATTATCGCCAATCCGCGAATTGATATTCATTGGTCGGCCCATGTTTCAAACGGGATGCACTAACATCCACTATTGGCAATTTGCACCTTTTCCAATAGAAGTTGTCTTGGTATCACTTTCGGTCACTTTGGTATCGTTTATCCGTGACTTGATGTCGGTTTACTATGTGAGTATTTATTTCTATTGTATTGCTGTACCAGAGTCGTTTATACTAGCGCGTTTGGGAGGAGAATGGAGATTGCTAGATCGAACACCAAGAGGCTATGCGACGATTCAAGGTGACCCGGCTTAGACATAGAGCGGAGCCCTTTCTGTTCGTCGTCACTCTTCAAGAAGCACTGAACGGAGCACCATCCGAACTTGGTGAAGAATCCAGATAGGTTTTGTTGATCAAGTAGTTTGGTAAAGACCTTCCGACGGATGAACGTTGGTGAGTTCGCGAAGATGACGGAGAGTGTTGAGAGTAATGTCCCTGACTTCGTTGAATGTAAACAGCGATATGGACAGGAAGACAGTGGAGTAAATTTAAGGAGTAATGGAACAGGTGGCAGCAGATGTGACCGTGCTGAGAACAACATCATAAAGAAACGTTAAAAATGAGGGCTACTTCAGCAGTGATAGTAAGGGGTACTGACGGAAGGAGTACCCCGGCCAACGATTTGCGGTGTTCCAAAATAGTGTTACATAGTTGTTTTTTCCGTTGGACCGAACAACTGGTAGTGGGAGCCTTTGCGGGAGGGCCTTGTCTATGTGTGTTGAGTGAGATCGGAAGATATAACCACGTTCGTTCAGTACGTGAGCGGCTGTCTCGTTGGTCGTTCGTAGAGATAAGCTAATCGTAGAGCCGTCATCCGTAATAATCCGATCATTTGAAGCTCACAAACTGTTAGTCGGTGATGTGGGAGAATTTGTAGTGCGTATTGCTAACTACGTCGTGAAGCACTGTTCTGTTGTGTCCCAGGAATTAGATGGACCGTCCTTGGAGTCTGCCTTATAGCTACGCCAGATGCTGATTCACTTGAAGTTCAAGAAGCTGTCGAACAGGCACGGTATTCTTACACTCCAGGGCAAACAACAGGATAACGTCATCTAAATACGTACGGTCATTTACACAACCCCCGTACTCCATTTCACTGTTGAGAAATACCCCGAGCTATTCCCGCATGACGACGACCCGTGCTGCTGTAAAAGTTAGATTGCACAAGAAATATCAACAACAGGCATTCTGATCGCACGGACCCCTCAAAATACCGACCCATTTCGAAGTCAAATACAGAACGTGTCTGACGAAAGTGTCATGGTGGAAACAAGGTACCCACACAACTCGTCTGTTCTCCTGGCGAAGAAATCCAACCGAAAATGTCGATTTTGGTTGAATTTTATTAGACTGAAAGAGTACTTCAGAACATAACCACTGATATTTTCTGTTGGTTGCGACAAGCAAATTCATTCATTCATGGTTTTAGATTTGTGCTGTGAGTACTGGCAGGTGGAAATCAGACCCGCAGATCGTGAGAAAACTACATTTATATTGGGCGAAAAACAGTGTCAATTCAAACGCATACCGTCCAATCTATCTGGAGTGCCGTCCACATTTCGACGATTAATGGTCCAATTCATAAAATGATCAGATAATATGGTGGTATATGGAGGTGGTGTTGTGGTGTACAGTAACAATCCAAACTTGTCGCACGTCTAGATGCTGTTTTAAAATGGCTTCATAACTTTGGACTTCGAATAAACGCTTATAAACCCAGCGTAGGACAGCCATGGATATCATTGTTGGGACACAACTTTAACCAAGGTCGCGTCTGGCCACTTTCAGAGAGATAATGGCAACTAAGGTAGCCTTGGCTCCAAATTCTAAGCGTATACTGAAACAGTTTTCTTGGTCGAGCAGGGTACCAGATGCGATTCGTGAAAATTTTTCACCCTGTAACGTCAACGCTGTACGAACCCTATCGGAGAGACTAGAAATTTAAATGGACCGACATGCCCAATACACGTTTATAGGAACGAGAAACAAAGAGCCAACAGTTGACAGTAAGACTTCTGAATGAAAGAGGGACGTTCATTGGGCATTATCGAAATAACAGGAAGAGGTAATTCGATATGTCAATACAGCACAAGTAATCAGTCACTTAGAAAAATTGTTTGGGTGTTTGAAAAGTGGGAGGCGTATCTGTTGGGTCGGCAGTTGCTCGCAGAGATCGACTGCAAACCTTTAGAATGGATCAAGACTATGAATGCCTCGCGGGGAAAACTGGCTTACGGGGATATGGTTTTACGATCGGTGGTTCGTCTGGATTGAACAGCTGTGTCGTTGAATTTCTTTTCCGATCACAGGTGGACAAGGGACTTCCCAAAACAAATTTTAGAGCTGACAGCCTAGTAATGGAACAGGACCCGCAAGGATTAAAGCGTTCACAGCATCAAGTTGATGTCCCTTTAAAGAGGATTGACACTCCGGCAAGTGGTGTGAGGATCCTGACAATTAATAGTGAGAAACTGGAAATAATGGCTTCCCAGTGGAAAAGTGTTGGTCTCAACAGTGCGGTGGTATTCGTTTAGCAGCTTGATAGTGGCAGTTTCCAAGTGCTGGTTATTCCGAAAAGCTGTTGACAAATGGACATGAAATTGCACACCTTGGATGCACTGGAACTTACGATATATCAAAGCAAAGAGTACGCTGGATAAAGATGAAAAACGATGTAGCGGCATACGTGCTTGTCTACCAACAATGTCAGTTACTGAAAGGCGACAGTCGGGGAGTTAAGCAGTCTTATCAACTAACACCAGTTTCCAAAATCGAGAAACCCTGGTCGGTGAATTCTATGGCCTTATTTCCACTGAATGCTCACAATAACCAGCACTTTCTGGTCATCACTAAACATTTTACCTAGTAGATTGAAGCGACTGGCATTCCAGACCAGATTGCATCGACTGGGGGGAAGCATGTTGATGAAGTACACCATGACCGACCACGGCTAACGAAAAAAACCTACCTTGACGGATCAAGGACCATGCTTCGAAAGCAAGAAGTTTTGGACGCGCATGCAACAACTGGGAATCAAGCGCATCCGAACGACACCATATCACTCACTAAACGAAATGACCGAACAATCAACGAATGGTTATCAGCCAAAAGAGGCGGCTAGAAGTCTATCCTTCCAATGGTATTAAGAGGCGTTAACAGGAGAGCTTCTTTACTTTCAGTGAATCAGAACATTGGAATATGACCAAAGTGTAGTAGTGTTGTATAACAGGCAGTTTCGTTGTGAGTAGTATACTACTCACAAGTAGTGTATTACCCACAGGGGACATTCAGGAACAAAAGGACAAGCCCCGAACACGACGGACAAGAAGAGACTATCGGAACAGTGTGTACATGATGTGTGAGAACTTTCACCAAGGCGAATGACCACGTACTATCACCCAATGTATGTGAGTGCATGTCCGTTGTGCAAATGAGTGTACACGTTTGTGGTTTAGTTTTTGACATGACCTATACGGAAGTTTGCGCAATAAACCAACTTGTTGGCCAAGCGTCTTTTGCGGACACAACAGTAGTTCCACCAGAGGCCTATTCATCAAAATAAGAACAGCTAAGCAACATCTGTACCCTTTTCATGTGCACACGAATTACTATCCACTACGTTAGCGGCTTGGTAAATGGCGAAATATCGAGATCGTCGGAAAATAGGCGCCAGGAACCCGGATATAAGCAGGCTTCTGTCTAAATGGAAAAGTCCGTACGTATCACTTTCCAGACGGAGCTCTGTGTGAACGGTCGAGCGAAAGGTGGGACAAAACGAGTGTGGCAGTGAATTAGCAAGGCGTCACGATATGCCAGTTGAGTCATGTTAAGGGTCAACATTGCGTCGGTTGCAAAAACTTGTCAGCAAATGACAATGAACTGTGGGAGTGGGAGTGCTGTATAATGTATAACGTCATTATTGGGTAATATGACAAAGGTCGAATACCCTGAAACCAAACCACTCTTCAGTATCAAGAAGATCGAGAACTGGGAATGAGTGTATGTACTATGCGGGACGTCTCAACAAGGAGTCTGGCAAAGTTCCGCTGTCGTTTTATGTGGCCATGCAAAATTGTGTTTGCGTTCGTGACTGTTTACACCGGATACGTGATGTACGAGTGTAACTGCAAGTGGTGCAGCGCAAGTCACTCACAGTGATGGCTAAGATGCAGTCGTCCTTTGGCTTTGGTCACTGTTACAGGCTAATCCGAATCGGATACCACCAACCGCGTTTCCACATGATTTGTAATCGACGTTCAGGAATAAACACCTTCCCAGCCAAAACCTCTTATGAAGTCATGGCACTACGTCTTACTGAACGTAGGTCGCTGGTATCATTTTCTCACGATCCGTAAATACTTGGGGTATGCGTGCTCCGACCACGACGGTCATTGAGTCTGTGACTCAGCTTTTTTAACTAGATGTCGTCCATCGTAAAATAGTTTGCCTATTCAAATTACCACGGTGTTAAGTGTGACCGTCATTGCACTTGTGGCTATCGGAAAGCAAGACCATGTGATTCTGTGTCATGTATCTAATGAGCGAACAATGAACATTCTGATTACACCTTCTATTTCGAACTCCGAATTAACGTTTTTGACAGGGCGGACGCTGACCCACTCGAACTGAGTATCCTCCGAGTGTTGGAAAATTATTTCACTAACTGTTACAAAATAATGTGCGTGTGTTCTCCACGATGAGCATATTCTCCAATGTTGTACAACTACTCGATGTTCATCTGTGTCAGGTATGATAGGTAGTTTATTTTAAGGTGCACTTCAGGGCGCACGTTACTCCGAACACACATTAAAGAAGGCTTTGCTAGACATGTGAGATACGACAACATTGGTACAAACTGAATACCACGTACATCTGATCACAGTTTTCACCATCAGACAAAGCGTTGATCTGTCCATATCTCAGTAAACGTCGTAAATGCCGAGTTTGATTCCTTTAATCATATTTCGCTTCGGCTTGTATACTTCTCGTATATCCAATAGTATCAACTCAAGTGATCACTGTGGTCATAAAAAAAGTCCTCAGCTAAATCTCATTTGGTCTGACATTATTTCATGTGGTCAGTTGGCAGTGTACGCAAAACCACGTGTTAGTTCACCGTCGGTTCGAAGAAGATCTGGGCAAAGTAGCAATGTTATCATCATATCTTCATTTTTTTCTGAGTAAAAGTTGCTGTTCACTTTCGATCGCGAGAACGCAGGTTCACCATTAATATCTTTGAGATGCTGTCTATATCTTCGTCTATTAATCTCACAGAAATTAGAGAAGTTCCTTTGAAACCTTTGCTTTACATGCTGATATATATATGCCCTCTCTTTCGAGTAATTTAAATATATACATATATGTATACGAGCACAACAACCAAAATCCACGTACACTGTAACTAGTTCCACCCCCTCCAAGAAACAAAGTTTGCACAAGGTAAATAATGATAACGATATTGAGGGGCAAAAACTTACTGCACTGGAAATTTCAGACATTCACAACACAAGTACCATTGACTTCTATTCTTCGCCGTATCAGACAGTGTCCTCAACGAGGGTCCAGCACGGTTTTTCGAATCCCATCCAGAAAACCATGAATGCGCCATTGTAACAAGCTTCAGTGTTAGTGCTTTCCTACCCTGTAGCCAAGTCATTCGCTATCCACCAGACTGTCGCCTCTTACCTCACCCATCACTCGCAAACAAGACCCAACGTAGCAAATGATGAGCTAATATACGTAACATGTAGCCAGGCCAACGAATCTCGTGAGGTGACATGGCTAGGCTCAGGAGTCGACGGAGTCTGTCTGTTCGGTAATTACCATCATCATCGTCTTCGTTCCCACCGCTAACCTTTCGGGGACGCTGATTGTTGAAAGCAGCACTGTGGGAGTGAGCACCATGCGGATGGACCGAATTTCGCAGTCGTACAGTGAGGCTGCTGTCACAGTGAAATTTATACACGCCCTGCCTCTGACTGAGATGATGCTGGCGTCACAAACTACGTGAATTGGTTATTGCCATCCGAGCCTTAGGTATGCGATGTATGATCGTCTGGAACCTTTGACCGTCGGTGATACAACTGTTTGGATGCCTGAATTTCTCATCTGCTTCCAACGACTTACCGTTAGGAGTGCGAGGATTTGCGGAGTGCTACCAGAAAACCATGAATGCGCCATTGTAACAAGCTTCAGTGTTAGTGCTTTCCTACCCTGTAGCCAAGTCATTCGCTATCCACCAGACTGTCGCCTCTTACCTCACCCATCACTCGCAAACAAGACCCAACGTAGCAAATGATGAGCTAATATACGTAACATGTAGCCAGGCCAACGAATCTCGTGAGGTGACATGGCTAGGCTCAGGAGTCGACGGAGTCTGTCTGTTCGGTAATTACCATCATCATCGTCTTCGTTCCCACCGCTAACCTTTCGGGGACGTTGATTGTTGAAAGCAGCACTGTGGGAGTGAGCACCATGCGGATGGACCGAATTTCGCAGTCGTACAGTGAGGCTGCTGTCACAGTGAAATTTATACACGCCCTGCCTCTGACTGAGATGATGCTGGCGTCACAAACTACGTGAATTGGTTATTGCCATCCGAGCCTTAGGTATGCGATGTATGATCGTCTGGAACCTTTGACCGTCGGTGATACAACTGTTTGGATGCCTGAATTTCTCATCTGCTTCCAACGACTTACCGTTAGGAGTGCGAGGATTTGCGGAGTGCTGTCAATATTGCAGGCTTCCTTTAGAAAACGCAAGGGTCATACCGATCTGAGAATTGAAGCCTGTAATCTGTTTGGGATGTTCTGAACTACATTTGAACCCGCAGAGATGGTAGCAATCTCGTTTGTTTAGTCTCCATCTCAGAGTCGAGCGTGAATGAGACATTTCACACCACTAAATGCTTAGCTCATTAGTGAGCACCCTTGCTGTCTCCTGGAATACGAGATGGCGAATGACCATTTTGCTCACATAATCAACCTATTTAATTTGGGTCAAGTGACCCAAGCAACTCTGGTCAGACACAGAATGTCTGCTTATATCTTCGCTGCGAACACGCCACGTCCCCCAAACCACACAGCAAAAAATAAGACACACAAGCATCATACACCATTCAGTTCAGCGACGACCAAACCTCTTTTCGACGCCATACACGACACAGGTTGGCAAGGGCAACTCCGCACGGCACTCTGAGGATGCGAAACGCATTCCATATGAGCCAGTCCGTACACTCATCCTGTTCAACATGGTCTACATGTCTTCAACACAAGGGATTCGTAATACAATATCATTCGTATGCTCCATGTCGCCAGAAAGAACATCAACACCAAGCTCACTGGATTCTCCAAGTGCATCTTCCAGAATGACACCCATAACAAAACTGAACAAGATGAGGAAGATAGGAAACCCTTGACGAACACCACTAGAAATGATGAACACCCGAGACAGTTGTGCATACTCTCATCCTGCTTGCAGAATGATCTCAACAGATTCACGTATTTCCCTGAGGCTCTCCTGCGAAAGAAGCAGTTCTAGACGGCGCTATGAGCAACCGTATCGGAAGTAACCTTTAGGGCCAAAGCGACCATCACCGTTGACTTCCTACACTGATGTTGATGCCCTAAGATTCATCGCTAGGTAGAAGAGTGATCAGCTCACCCCGACCGAATCGGAATCGTGCCTGTTCCTTACCTATCTGACTTCCTCTGGGCTTAGTGAGTCGACGTAAAATGAGGCCGGTAAGTAACTCGGACGCGACAGACACCAGGCTAAATCCTGCGTGCTTGTCACACAGACTTCGGGGCACTGTTTTGAAAACGGGGAGTCCGGTTGATAAATATCAATCACGAGACATTTATTCAGTTTCCCAAATCGTCTGGAGGAGTTTTGTCAGTTTTGATGTCTACGTCTGCCCACTGTCCTTGGATGGAAAGGCAGGAAAGAGATCTAGTCTAGTAGCTTCGTTACTTTTCATTAACTCCAACCCCATGGGTCCGCGCATTGTGTATGGTCTACGAAGAACAGCGGCTACACGCAAATTGGGCACAGTGGAAGTCCATCTGATCTCTCTGTAATTTGCGTGCAAAGCATTTGTTCTTCTTTGAAAAGAGAAATACTGTTAAGAAAACTAGTCATTTGGACCCAGTTTCTTTAGCGTAGGCGTCAGCTTTGATTATGGTATACTTCAACCCGTGAGATGTATGTAGGAGCTCGTTAGACCAAGTGTCTTTTGACATCTGAGGAAGATAATCTCTAGTGATGCTTTTCTTTCCCATGGTGGAGAAGTAATAACGAACCAATGTGTACCGGTTCTCGAAAACGTGGTCACCGATATAAGTAATCAGTTGAACTGCTGCTGGATTAGTTGATCCGTTCACCCAGGAAGTGCAGGACCGACAAGGATGTTTTCACGCCAGCTTCTTTTTTTCAGGGGCGAGTTACGAAATTTGTTTATTCACCCTTTGAATGGAGTCCATTCATTAGGATGTCTAGTAAACCCTTGCATGAGACTGCGACTGAAGCAGCATTGTGGTTCAAAGAGTCACCATGGAAAGCAGATCTAGTGTAGGTCTGTGTAGTTAGCAATTCAAATTTAAACAACGCTGCTGTGACACCTTCTTATAATCGGGGCCCGTGAACAATTTGGTACATACGCTTCTTGATTCGGTTCCAGCTGTTCAAGGTACCTGGCACACCCCTCTTACCCGTTAGAGGCGTGGCTTACCCTGGTGATCACACCCTCTCCGGAGTTTCTTCGTCGATGGTGATGACCAAAAACGTCTGCACGCCATTCGCGGAGCACACTAGACGAAGGTCGTGTTGCTAGGGCTGCCGTGTGCTCTCGTTAGGGCATTTGATACTTCTTTGTCTCGGGTTATCATACGCCATGTTATAACACCGTCATAGAGCACATTATAGGAGACTCATGGTTGAATGACGATGACACCATACTTTTACTCACAGCTCCTTTGTTTGTTTACAATGTGTAAGCACCTTGTTTTTGAATGTTTAACCATAAACGTGGCTATTTTGTGTAATTAGGTCTTTTTCCGTCCCCCTCTTTTTTGTTCTCTTCTTATACACGGTTTGCTCTTTCCGTCGATTGTGTAGTTTTTAAGCACCAGGGTGAACCACTGATGTATTGCTGTTGATGATGATGGTGGTGATGATTGTGGGGATCGCAGCTGCTGAGTGGTAGTCACCGCACTGTTGTCATACTGGTGATCATCGTCTGCGACTACTTATTCGCCGGGAGGGCCCCGTTATTCTTGTAGTTAGTTCTGATGTGTTAGGCCCCTCCTCAATCTGCAGCCTCTGGACTCGCTTGGCAACACTGAGCTGGCCCACCGGTTAACTTGGTTTCATTTGGGAAGACTCATGTAGTCTGGCTTCGTCAGAGCAACTGATATCTGTGCAAAATTCTGGCAGCATCGAAGACCGTTCTGGGAATCAGTTGCGGGCTGTAAGTTTAAGTGGGAATCTCTCCTGCAAGGGATAAGCTGGGAGGACAATGTAACTTCTTTATTCGTCGCAGTATGCTAACCACTGAGCCTACAGCTGTCCGTAGCTGCACGGACCGAACTAAACTGGGAAATTTTTTCAGTAGATCCTCGAGATACTGTCCACTGCTACCATCAATAGCGGCTTGTTCAACATCGGAAGCCCTCTGCAGTTGAACGTAATCTTTTTACATCAACCCCTTCTGCAATTTTGTAATAGTTTGTGATACGGACTTGGCAGATTGAGGTGAATTCGGTTAAGTGTTTCGCATTCCTTTCTTGATCCATTCCCATGTTTTTTTATAAGCCGAATCCGTTAACGCGTTCGTTAAACATGGCAGTTTAATCGGAATGCGAGGACTCTTGCAAGCAGTTGATCTCCATCTGTTTGGCAGCCTCTCATCATCATCATCATCAAAACAGCCATGAGCCTGACCAAAAGGTACTGTGGCTCGGGCCGCCGCTCACCTCAACAGTGACGTGGAATATCCTAAAAGGAAAGAGTACTACGAAGGACAAAAAAGATTGAAGAAGACTAAATGGAAGAACT
>QNGE01000418.1:147673-157860 GCA_008508345.1 Paragonimus westermani
TTGGGTTAAACCGCGTGGTGGTCAAGCAACAACGTGGTCACGAAATATGAAGACCTTGACTGCTCCACTGAGCAAAGTGGGCAGGCATCGCCTGCCTGGCTGGGGTCCTCGTGATCACTCAACCCGCTGGTTAGAGACGCTATCCGAGATGACGATGTGTGGCAGTCAATGGCGACCTGTATCCATACCATTTCTAGTTCTTCCGCTTAGTCTTCTTTAATCTTTGTTGACCTTCTTAGTAATGTTTCCTTCTAGGATATTCCACGTCACTGTTGAGGTGAGCGGCGGTCCCAGCCACAGTACCTTTGGTCAGGCTCATGGCTGTTTTGATGATGATGACGCGTCTACGACACTTGTGCAAGCTGTCTTGGTACTTCATCTTACTTTTAACTAAGGGTGTTTGTAATCCTTTCAAATCTGAATAGCACTATTCATGAATCATTACACCAGTTGGGTTGCAGCCGTGCACGAGCCTTTCAATTGAACTTACTGGTTCGCAATGTAAACAAATTTCACCTGATGCATGGGGCTTTGCGGCGGTTGCCAGCTAATTTTCAGTTGGAAACTCTGGGAGTAAATTTGTCGAGAACGTTATTAGTGAACCCCTCTGTCTGTTTAGAACAGAGTGTATTCTATCGTGTTCATGCGACTTTGATGAGGTTAACTGTGAAAGCTGGCTTTGTTACGAAGCTGGACCGACTGACATGCATATACTTCTGCTTTACGGTGACCGGTTTCGTTAAGTGAGTACATTGTTGAGACAAACTCGAACGTGTATTGCACATTTCAGTGGTCTGTAGAATCATGTGCATCACGACTTTTCGTGCAGTCAGTAACTTATGCAATTTGGATTGAACAGCTCGTGAAAGAGTGCATGCACACCGGCTTGGGTCTGGGAACGATTAGACTTGTAGGACTGCTTACGAATACGTGAACGCAGTCAAACTCGCTCGACGTTTCATATATGCGCATTACGATAATGAGAATAAAGGCACATAGGTGAATATGTGTTCTCGGTCATTCATCTTCAGGCTGGTATAGTTATATGAAGAGTTAATAAGGTTGGGTCGAGTTATTGATCGGAATTCTCACAGCGAAATTAGGTCACTGGTCAATCACTTGACAATGACTTGAGTGGTCTATTACTTCGCGCTCGTCTATTGGTTTAACCGCACAGGTTGATCATTGATCCAGTGGGTTTGTGGCCATGGTAGGTGCAGCGCCTGAACAAACCTCTTTTGATGACATAATACTGGGTCAAGCAGCCTGATTTCGATAGCCTGAGCAGTACAAAGTGTTTTCAGTCGAACGGCTTTTGACGGGTTGCTTGGCACGCGATATACCATATGGAAGGCTTGATCAGTGTTCATCCGGTGCCCTCTTTCAACCGAACAAACGAGGATAGCATTGTTGACTGATCGTGTTCCCCGTACCCCAACCACCGTGAATGGCGTTCTCGGACCTATTTCGAAATCTGTCTTGAAATTCGACCAACGGGACCTGCTCTGCAGGAGCAAGTGAATAATTAATTACACGGATGATATCTGAATTATTAGTCTGTCTTAGGTATAAATCGTGAAAATTGAGGATGTGGCGAATTGGATACGGGTTTCAGCTGTGACATATGTCCTGCTGATTGCCTGGTTGATCTTTTTTGTCAGCCATTTTGTGACGTTGTCACCTTTAAATAGCATTCGATTAAACACAAGCTTTTGTCTCACTTCTTGCACTTAGTGTTTAGGTGACGTTGTGACCGCGCTTGTGATGGTAAATCGTTCCAGGTAGCCGTTTTCATGGCGTACTCTCTCCATGAATTCGAGTTCACTACCTGGCATATCTGTTGAACAAATTGTGTATGGTCCGTCAGTTAGGCAACGCACTAGATCTCTCTTTTGTTTTAAGGATGCATAACTGTGAAGGCTTATGCACTGATCTGTCCAGGTATTCCTGCGACGAATCCTGCGTTGAATAGTGCCGCCTGTCTGTCGATTTAAATGAACATCTAGGAAAGCTATTTGGTTTTCAGTCTCATCCTCAAGCGTGAACTTAACTGACTGGTGGGCACGATTGAACTTGTTGAGTACTGTGAGCGTACTACTATCCGAGCCAGTAATGTTAAATATATCGTCTACTTATCGATGATACCGACTTAACTGGTTGCTGGTAGATTGAAGCATGGTGCGTTCCAGCTTTTCCCATGAATATCTCGGTTGAGAGAGGTCCGAGCGGGATCCCATTGCTACACCATCTGTCTGTCGATGCAACACACCGTTGAATGGCTGTTGCACATCGAATGTGCGTCGTGGCAAAAGCTCCTTCAATTTCAATATTGGCAACCCTACCTTGAGTTTTGTCTCGGACGCGTAGTCACAAATGAAATTGACAGTTTCTAGCAGCAGTAGGTTTGTGAATAGTGAATGCGTCCACTGAGCATGTTTCCTGTAGACTTATAATAAAGTCCTGTATACACTCGGTAAATTCAAACGTATGGCGTAGACCGAGCTGGACAATCGTTTTCTTGACGGGCTCAGACTGTTTCACCAGCCATTTCGCCGTCGAGTGGTAGGGCGAATTTGTTACATCAAGTATTGAACGAACCGGTACACCAGATGTGTGTAATTTTAATGGTCTATTCACAGCCATACACAAACACCTTTCGCGACTTTATTTTTTCTACTGTGTAGATCAGTATTGCTGTCACACTCAACAGTCTAAGTTGGGTACGAGATTTAGCGCAGAGACCTTATCCGTCCAGTTCAGACGCTCAACCCACACCGCCCTCGAACCTTGGTTGCCGGTGGGTGTGGAATGCCGGGTACTGTCCACTTGAAACTAGCATTCATCGCTCCTTTCTTGGCTCTTCTCTTGACCTAATACTTGTTTGGGCGAATTTCACACACGTTTCGTTCGGGCGGCTGCTTTGCATCAGATCCACGGCCTACGTAATCTAGCCACAAACCTTTCGGGCACTGTCAGTCCATTATGTGCCAGCTACCTACCGAGCTGGATCAATACACTTGCTTTATCTTCTGTAAGCTTCACGCTGTTTCTACCTGGTAGCATGCAATGACATACACTGTTGGACGGTAAAGTGTGTGTTGACCGTTGGCCCCATCTTGACATGCCAAATTTGGAGTACAGACCCACATATTAACACTTCACCACATAAAGTTAGACTGATGGGTACAGGATTCTCAGGACGTTTACAGATTAGAGGAAGCTGAGAATGTTTAGCCATATCACAGTCTGTGCTAAACGGTTCAGAAGGAAAAGGTAAGTCTTAGAAACGTTACGGTTTCAATGGGGTCAGCAACAGGAGGGTTACGAAAGAGAAAGTCACAGGATAACGAAATGCCTATCGTGCATGCAACAGTCGCACTGCAACACACAACAGACAACTGCTGGTCAGCATCAACAGTGAAAAGTTGGGGGTATCTTCATCCCACAGCAACGATCCCGGTGATTGACCCGGTGTTCCGAATATACCCATCAGGTCTGCGTTTAAATTCAACTACCGGTGACGCATGTACAACAGACTTTGGTAAGGTGCTGCAGATTGAGCATACTCCGAAGCTAAAAACGTTTTCTGCAAGTCAAATGGCTCACTTGGTATTGTAGCTGTTTGAGAGTTACTCCTGAAGTGGCTGTTTTTACTGGATGCAAGTGTTTTTCACATGGGATGTTGGGGTTAGTGGAGGATTCTGCCTTAGTTTGCACAGTCTGTATGGGCGACTGTAACTCTGCATTGTGCCTGTTGGATACGAACAACGTCCCCCATAAGGTACTGGCGACCAGCTTAGATATTTTGCGTAACCGAGGGCACACTAGCGAACTGAGCATAATAGTGAGAAAGTCTGCGTGAAACCGTTCAAAAGATCTGGTGAGTAACCAGGTTACCGGGCTGGCTTTCGTGACCACTGAAGAACTGTTGGGAGATAGGCTAAAGTTAATTGAGGCACTCGTGCCAAGTTTTTCGCCTCTCCCCCTAGAAAGTAATCTGTGCAACCCGAATACCGGCGGTGCATCACTTTATATTTAGCTACGTTAAATGGAAATCAGTTGTCAGTGGCCCAGCAGTGTAACGTGTCTAAATCACGCCATATCTTGGCACTTTCAGTCGCGCTGTTCACTATGCATCTAATTTTAATGTACGGTGTATGATAGCCAGCTGTGTGGTTCCCAGCACAAACAGACTGGAGAAGACAAGTCTTAGTTTGGAATCTTATAGTACATTGCCGGACATCCTATCTCAATTCGTAAAAACCCTCGTCACTTGAAAACTAAAGCACCGATCTTGGAGATAGTTGGTGAGCCACAGGATTGGTATGTGTGACGACACACTGGTGAAAGATTTGGCGTAAGTTTACGTTTGGGTTCACAGTGATGTGTTTCATATTTGAAGTCAGGAGTGATCAACCGATGTTAATTCGTAAGTACTGCTGAATCAGCAGAGATTCACATCTATCGTCTTTGCGTCGTTTCCTTAAAGGAGTCCTTGTAGTTCTTGAAACTTCTGCTCAGTGTTCGTTTAAATCACTCCATTGTTTTGACCCGGACAATTCAACTCACAGTGCTTCTTGATTGACATACTCAAATCACGTACTTTGCAACTGAATACTTTATGGTTGCGAGCTGGTGATTTCTGACCAAACAGTAAAACATTACTGGTACGAACAAAAGTCAAAGGGATTACTCAAAACTTTAGGAGTCTTCAACGGAATGCCTGATACCTGATGGCAATATGATCGATTTGAGTGCACGGTTGGTTTGCACAATGATCTTCACATGACTCGTTACTTTCGTCTATAGTGTGATACGTAACTTGATAGATAGAGTCGATGAGATACACATAGTTGTAATAGCTGATGGCTGCAATCGGTGCATCGCGCCTAGGCACCGAACATACCATAGTTTTTCCTCTGTAGTAGGGCAGCCAGATTGTACGTTCACGTAACCAGCAAGCTCAATGTTGTACGAGTATTCAACTTATCTGTGTAGATCAGAAGTGGCATCGTGATAAACCTTCCTGACAGCATATATGCAAATAATGAGCGTCTTTCAGGTATCTGCCGTAGTTAACCGAGTTATGCTCGAGCGGGTCTGGCCACATTTCTTTTGGTGTTTGGCACAGACGAGTGATCATGATCCACTTCAAACAGAAAGTTCAACACGACTAATGTGTAAGGGAAATCACAACCCACAGTCCCCAAGAAAACAAATTCCACAGCTGCCGTTCAAGGGAAGTAGCGTCTAGGTTAATTGGACAACGCTTGAGATTAGCTGTTGTCTACGTACTCTTCATCACTGAACTGGCATTCTCACGTGGGACATTCTGAGTCCGCACGGTATCGGTCATGCAATCTGATTTGTCATTTCATCAAATCAGACATAATCCGTGCACACAAACGCGGTTGCGAACCCTCACATGTTTACAAAGCTACGCACCATCTTGGAATCAAGATTGCCGAAAGCCTACCAAAAATGGGCTCAACAAACGGTTGATCAACCAGGCAACTGCACAGTAAAACCGCGGACGGGGCCAGCGTCCCATAATTGTCAAGGCTCACCTGAGGACGCAACATGTGATTGACTTAGTTGTGTCATTTCATGTTCTATTCTCAACTGTGAAGGAATGTTTGCTAGAGTATGCGGGTAAATTTACCGTTAGACATCGCCCCACTCACTTTGTACACACAAAAGAACTGCTTATGACGTTGATACTAACTGTGGTAGCAACGGAATTGCTTTTGGGATTTTGTGCATTCAACTCTTTTACTCTAAACAGCAGCGGAGACGCGGCGAAATTTGCTGGAACCTAAATCGCTTAATGTCGGTCTTTTTTCTGTTCTATTTCATCAAATCAAACATAATCCGTGGATACAAACCAATTTTGTTACAGCTTTCTCTGCATCGCGTCATTAATTGTATTTGTTTCGCGGATAACTCAGTCGAACAATGGCAACATGCGCATCAATGGGCTCGATTAGTCGTCATCTCTTTTAGCATCTCCAGACACCGACTATGAGTCACGTGGACGGCAGCCCGGGAGACAAGGTCCACCTCTAGTGGCTTACCCCTTGATGAACGACTTTATTTCTGTACAAGGAGTACTCATCTGTCCACCCTGAACCAAACACAAGTCGGTTGTGGTATTAAAAGATGTGCTTGGTGTGGCAGACGAATAACTGTCGTCTCTAATGCGTTACCTGGTCGTCTAAGTCTGTGAAGATTGAGCGAATGGACTTGCCTGAGATTCATCACTAACTATCCGCTCCCCATCTTCGTCGTTGTCCATTAGTTGCTGCTAATTAGTACTGATGATCAAACCCGAACATCGATGGTCAAAATTATGAAGGTGCCTCACCTCCTTTCGGAGTGGCCATGGCTCATGACCGTAAAATGACATGATCCTCACGGTCGCTTTAAATGCGTAACCCTCAGTCTTCAGTTGGATTTCTTTCTGTAGCCAGAGGTGTCTTAACTTAACGGATACCGCCGTAACCTAAGTGATATGATCTTATACTTAAATTATTTTGTTGTTGTCACTGCCGATACAACTTACTAAGTGCACAAGCCGGTCGGCAACCCCCTACGTCTTCATTATTTTACCGCAGACCAGCATCATCACCTCGTTACTTGAGGCCGCTTGACGTATTTCGGCTTCTACAGCCTCATCTCCATATATGAGGTCAGGTTCATCGTCACGGCTTGTTCATGCCCTCGTAAATGATGTTTTCCATCATGGCCATATTTCGGGCAACTGAAGGTTTTTGTTATCCGGATAAACTGGTCACTCTATGCATTCTTAGGAAACTTACTGATACAGCTTAGATTTACTGTCTCGCATACCCTGTGCTTAATACAATCATCCCTCCAACTCTTTCTGTTCCTTTTCAGTTAACTGGTTTGCCTCATATCCGCATTTCATATCATAGCTTGCTAAATTGTTCAGTAATCCATATGGACCGATGTTGCTTCGCAGACGGTGATATCTGTGTAGTTGGGATCAGATCTTGCTGTTGTGTCCACAAAAGACGCTTGGCCAACAAGTTGGTTTATTGCGCAAACTTCCGTATAGGTCATGTCAAAAACTAAACCACAAACGTGTACACTCATTTGCACGACGGACATGCACTCACATACATTGGGTGACAGTACGTGGTCATTCGCCTTGGTGAAAGTTCTCACACAGCATGTACACACTGTTCCGATAGTCTCTTCTTGTCCGTCGTGTTCGGGGCTTGTCCTTTTGCTCCTGAATGTCCCCTGTGGGTAATACACTACTTGTGAGTAGTATACTACTCACAACGAAACTGCCTGTTATACAACATTGCGAAGGGATTTCTTTAGTCTTTCTTGGATATCAGCTATTTTTGTTTGGTGTGGAAAAGGGAATGAATAAAATGCACTTCAGGTTCCTCCTCTTTCATTCACCAAGCTCCAGATCGTGTAGCTCCGTGTCTCGATGTATACCGTGATTTCTCCGTGTAAATTACCCAGGTGCTCCTTGTGCTACAAGCAGTTTCATACTACTCATTCAAGTCTTGATTTTCATTGGCAACATGGGCGTTTGATTTCCTGTCTTCGTCGAGTTCTTCACATGAAGACCGAGAACACACGCCAGTTTTGCAGTGTAGGCCTACAGCTTTAATCGTTCTCATCAGTCTTCTGTTATCGCTGCTACATGACCTCCTTGAGTGACCATTTTCGAGAGAACCTTCATAAGAACTCTACGAACCTTCGACCCCACCATTCAAACCATTTTCTCCATCTTTGTTTGTTTGGTAACCCAGTATTGTAACTATTCCCCCCTGCAAAACCGTCGATCGTTCACGAACGCTCACGTGTTAATGTAAATTGCTAGTACTTTAATTATTCGCTTGAGCAATATGCAGCTTAGTTGCTGACTGACTGCTCCTCTGCAATCGTTGAGTAAGGTGTGGGGACAAACATGTGCCGAATCATGTGAGTGTGATTTTGCCTTGGGTAATATTTCGATTGTTTGTCCCGAGGACCAACCCTCGGTCGTAACTAAGCTGTTGGATTGGAAAGATTGGAATTGTCCAGATGGTTCATTCAGTGGCATTCAAGACAAACCCCAGGTAAGCCAGCACCAAACCGGCTGCTATTAAATAGAATTGCCATTGCGACCTCATTTGATTCCGGACCGATGCTGCATAGCATGCATGGTGGTTTTCGTCTACTGTTCACCGTCGCGGTACAGACAACGTGGTTCAGTGCCTTTAAGTTTAACTGCCCCGATCTCTGCTATCTCTGCATACCGTGTTTCACCAGGAGGAATTCATTTTGGTCATGATCGATGAAGCACGGTTGTTGATAACCGAGATGCCTGTTTACATGACCTGATTGGAGTCTCATACACTATGCAAAATGTGGCTACAACCTAGTGTTACCACCCTTCGGCGTTGACTCAGGAATTCCAATACTTGATCGTGTAATCAGTACTTAATGAGTTTACCTTCTCAGCGGGTCTGCGTGACAGAACTACCCACATTAGATGTGTCAGTCCATTTTTCTATCTAGTAACATATGTGTGCTTCATTTCCCCCTTGGAATGTGTGCGCATTTTTGGGTATAAGGGCAGCTGTATTGCATAGATCAATACAGTGTCCTTCACATGATGTGGGCAGACCCTCTAGTGATGCGAACGAACAAAGCACTCTCTTTCAACGTGTATTCATACCTGATCGACTATATACTGTAGATATCCCGTCCCGTCAATCGATGTCACTTAGGCTAGTTTGACAGCCAGAAGATCGAAAGCTTACAGGTATTCACCTAGGGACAACCGGTATGAAGAGACGTACGTACGTGTATAAAAGTACACTTAGCAAATGATGGGACTCATTCGCTTATTAGATCTGATACGCCTTCGTCAGTTCCGTCTTTCGTTCAACAACGTAAGTAACTGCGTATATCTCCTAGTGTTTTGGTTCGATTTTTTTGCAGTTCTAACTAGTGTAGCTTTTTTGTTAGCATTTTGACGTGTTGAATGTTGAACGGTGAAGTTTTAATCTTATTCAAGAAGGTTGATTTTCAGTGTGTTCTTCAACATGAACTAAAAATTTCCTCACATCTACTACTTCCTATGGATTACGTCATTATCATTCTATTGATATCTGTTTCAAACCCTGCTGGGATTGTCTCTACGATGATTGTTCAGACAAACACAGATGACCACTTTCACTGTTCTGTGGCTCTGATGTTCCCTGCTGTTCCACACTGTTGCCATATGGTTCATTGAAATGTGCGTTACTCGTGCACAGCTGATGTGCGACCCACCTTATGAACTGATGAAGCCTGCCTCAAGGACTAGGCTTGATGAGACTGTCCTGTTTCACAAACTTCATCACATGCTGAACTGCATTGTACTACAATGCTTGAACTGGCGTCGTTCTATCAACGCTTCTAAAAGCATCATTGTAGTAGGGGAAACATATGCGAACAGCTCTTGATTTGCCACCAGGTGATGACAGAATGGAATGGACCAAACCGGTGAGAGCACTCGAGTTTGGATATGAGTAAAGATAACCAAACTTACTGGAACCCGTCGTGTTCATCTGGGCCTCGGTTCGAGCAAGGATGGGTTTTTCAAAAATTTTCATTGCTGGGGATATACTTGCAGTCATATGAAATTTCGTCGTTCCTTTCTGGGGATTGGTGTTATTGTAGCGAGAAGGCGTCTAATAAAGCACACTCTTTATTGTCCAAGTCGCCAGTCACATGCAACGCGCGCACTCTCGTTTATGAGTCATAATTCCAACTCACAACACCCCCGGTTCCCGTTCACACGTCGTGTGCACTTCTGACCGGTTTACCTGTGTGACCGGTGCCTTCTATCGGAGAGTTTTCCGCTTGCCATTCCTCGTCTGTTTGTCCGATTTCGTTGCGCGATGGCTCGTCCGCCTGCTCGTGCTGTCCGCCATCCACCCAGTGTTGGCCTTGACCATTTTCCAACATCGTGTCGAGATGTTCCTCTAAATGTTGGAAAAACCACGCCTCCGATCTGGCCGTCTGTCGTATTTCGCCTGCCCTGCCTCGCCCGTTGGTCCGATCCAGTCGAGCGATGACTCATCCGGTCGCGCACGTTGTCCTTGATCCGATCGCGGCAGGTTTTCGAACGTACCTCCCCACGTTGAGGTATTCGGCCGAGCGTTCGAAAACTC
>QNGE01000418.1:161361-197305 GCA_008508345.1 Paragonimus westermani
AATCGCTAGTCACATGCAACGCGCGCTCTCTCGTTTATGAGTCGTAATTCCAACCCGCAGCACTCCCAGGTTTCCGTTCACACGTCGTGTGCACTTCTAACCGGTTTACGTGTGTGACCGGTGCCTTCTATCGGGGGATTTTCCGCTTGCCATTCCTCGTCTGTTTGTCATCATTTGATAGATCTCCATTCTCTGCGATGTTTCCCAACATTCTCCTTCGATTTTGGTAAATTTGGTTCACCCTGTTCTTAACCCATTTGCCAATAGATAAGAATTACGAAGACGCGGGCGCACAGAATGATTTCAACCAGTCGCGGGTGTATTTTATGATGCTATTCGTACAGTGAGGCTGGTTAAAAAAGACTTCAGTATGACCTAACAATATGCCGAACGGTTGGGAACAGTGGTGGTGTTGTTTGTAGCTCGGCGAACATATCATTACCAAAATATTCTGAACAGAGTAAGTGAACAACTTCCGAAATAGTTTAGAAAAGTCGTTGCACGTACAAATTTAAGGGCCTCTCCAACACAGCAGTTGCTTGTAACGAATAGAGGTGCACACAGTTGTCTGGTCAACTAATATTCCCACATGAAGTCTGGAAAAGTGTTAACGTTGGACATCAGGGTAGGTTTTCATTTGACAAAACGGAAACTATGGCATAAATGCAAGTTAGGAACGACGACAGTTTCAGTACTACCGCCCCAACGAATTGTTACGTAAACATTGTGCATAAGTAGTTGTATGAAGAGATGACACCGTCGCTCCTTCGACCTAGTGTCGATTTGAAACGTCACAGTAAATCGTTCACCACTTAGTGTCTACCCTATTTTTCGATTAATTTATATATATATATATATATATATATATATAGTAGTTGCAAACAGGAGCACACTGAGTGGTGGACGATTTATTGTGACGTTTCAAATTCACGCTAGGATCTGTTATCAAACAAACAGTTGTATCGGCGTGAGATTGCTCTACCGCTCATCGTGTCCGCCTGTCCGTCTGTCTTCGCTCGTTTTTCGTTTCAATGTCAACGTGGCTGACGTTGTGGTCGTCTGTTTCTACGTGTCGATTGAACGAATTCCGCGAATAGAGAGCCTCCAGTGAAGCCGTTCAGCTTTCACTTTTGCTCGCGCGACCACTTTCACATGATCTGTGTTGACCTCGTGACCTGTGTCCGCACAGTGGTGCCACAGTTGTGATCTAGGGTCGGCTCGTCGCATCGCCAATTTGCGTTCCTACACGCGTGTGTGCAGCTGCTTGTCTGTCTCTCCCACATACTGTTGGTCACACCCGAGGCACAGAATAATGTAGACTGCGCCACACTGTTCGCGTGGTTCTACATGATCCTTAGCGTTCACCAGAGCTGAACGGAGTGTTGAGTTTGGCCTGTGATATTTGGATGCCCAGTGATTGGAGTATCCTTTGTACTGCTTTAGATGTTCCGTGAATATATGGCACTGTCATTCGCGTTTTTGGTTCTGCATGTTCAGTTCTTGTGAACCCTCTGGTAGATACCTTTATGAGACTACTGGGGCACTCGTTTAAAGTGAACAGTTTGAACAGGTTTTTTCGTTCTTGTCTTCTGCGTTCAGTTGAGCTACAATGCTTGTCTGCATGTCGAAATAATGTTCGCACGTAGCTTTTAAGTTAGGCTGGATGGTTGCTATCGAACCTTGGAATGACAGGTTGTTGTAGTTTCAAGCTTTCCATCAGAAAACGCCAGGTGTGTCTTCTTCGCGTGTAAAGGTTATTCCATCTGTTATGTTATTCAAACAATTGTGGAACTGGTCAAGCTGAGTCCGAGGTAAGACAACAAATGTGTCATCCACATATCGAAGCCACACCTTAGGTTTGACTATCTGAAAGGCCTTAGATTCGAAGTGTTTCGTTATGGTGTCTGCAAGTAATCCCGATGTAGGTTAGCCCATTGATGTGCCTTTCTTCTGCACGTAGACTCAGCCGTCAAACTGCAGGTAGGTCTCTATGCAGAGCTCCACTAATTGAGTCAATTCCTTTGGAGAAAGATTCGTTCTATTGTGGAGGCTGTCGTCCTCACCTATCAAAAGCTCTAAAGTCTCTATCGCAACTCTCTACCATATGTTGGTGAGAAGCGGCGTAACATCGAAGGAAACCAGTATGTCGTCTTCCAATTGCAGGCTGTTACTCTGTCTCAGGACATCTGCTGAGCTGTTTGCGTCGTGATTGCCGTGAGGTGAACATGGTCGGAGAATACAAAAGAGGATGTTCGCCATTTGGTAGTTTGGGGCCGTTCTGGATGCAACGATTGGTCTCTTTGGTATTTGATCCTTGTGGACCTTTGGTAGCCCGTATTATCGTGGCACTGGTCCCTCAGTTGGTCCACGGTGTTTAGCATGTTTTTCTGTGAAGTCCATTTCGAGTGCAATTCTGGCGCACCTTGTAGACACAGGGCACCAAATCTCCCCAGAAGTGGCTTTCCAGCCCATTTACCGCCTGCCCAGCCGTCAATCTAGAGGAGTCAAATTTCGTATTCTGGCCACCGCGGAAGCGATCGGAATCCGGTTGCGCAATCCACAGTTGTGCGCTCAGAAGAAATTTGTTCAGACCCTACGGTTACCATGGCCCCCCATTACCCACTTGACAACTCCGGAGGTCAATTTTGTTACTTAATTGTCGTCCAATTCACAACCGTTTGATGTAGTTATGTGACTAATTGCTCTTGATTTCTTCTCGCTTGACAACCATGATGGTATAAAATGTTATGTAATTGGCCCGATGATGAATAACCGAAAACAGACTGTTCGCCAAAATCACCTTTGTCTTCATTTTCTTTTTCCTGAGAATTGTCACAATTCTGGTGATTTGAGCCCTCAGACTTTTCGTAAATTCTCCTGTGACATGGTGCATACGTTATGGAGTCTTTTAAAAGACCGTTCACTTTGTCTTTATAATCCTGTCTGTTCGATACGGCTATGGCCTTGCCCTTGTCTATGGGCGGAATGGCAATCTGGCCGTTCTTTCTAAGTGTCCTCAACGCTTTATTTTCTTTAAGTGTCAAGATATTTGTTGGTTTTCGACTAGTCAACTGTTGACACGTCGTTGTCCTGACAGACTGCTGCATTTGCTCATCTAAACCACGGCGTCTGAGTCCTGATTTGAAATTGAACGCAATGAATTCTGTTGTGAATGCGTCCGCATAATTGAATCTCAGACCTATTAACAGGACAGTCTTTCCATTGAGTGTCAGTTGATGGTTGTGTAGGTTCGATGTATATGGTGAGAGAGACATGGAGGTCCGGATGCAAATATATATTTTTATATGTCAGGATCCCTGTTCTCCCCTACCAGAAAAGACCGTTCTGTTGTTGAGAATATCTTCAAATCGAGTAATGTCATGATTAAGTGTAAAAGGCGAACACCGGGTGATTGCTATTGTGACGTTGAAAATCCATAGCAGGATCCGTTGTCAAACAAAATAACACTGGGAAAGAATGCGTTCGAGTTACCGGCTCGTCAGCATGCTTGCATGTCTGCCGCTCTACTTTGTCGTGTTTGTGTGACCTATGGAGTGTAGTGAACATTGGGATCTTTTGGCAGCGAGATCACACTGGTGGATGCCACGTTGATCGGATTAGCAAGAGGAAGCGGGGCTGATTAGACCTTGGATCAATCTTCTCTTACAATGCTTTCAACATCGATACTCACTAATGCCCATTGGTCACACAAATACGACAAAGATGAGCGACAGACAGACAGGTTGGTTGACGTGCTGGCAAACTGGCTGTAACTTTTCCTATCACTACCTTGTTTGACAAGAAATCTCAGTGTGAATTTTATGCATCACTCAGGCTGAAAATTATCCGCAGCTTGTAAGTTTTTATTTTGGCAGACCGTTGATAGGTGAGTCTGTGATGTCGTCGAAATCGTAGTTGACTAAGTGCTGTAGAAAGTGTTGAAAAAATGCCCTTTTTCTCTAAAAAAAATAATGTTAAATAATTTTGTTCCATTGTTTGAAGAGTGTTTATCAAGAACGCTAGGAAATGGTGGTTATCTGACGGGCGTCAAGAGTCGTTTACTTCACTTGTGATGAGCTAATGATTTGTACGATGCGCATCATACAAGAAAGTAGTTTCGTTGTGATTATGGTCCATTGCAAGAGTGTTAACAACCAACCTGATTTTCCTCTTAACGATGTAGAAACGTGATTGGTAGCATGTTTCATGAGAACTGTGCAATTGGAAGTATATGAACCCAACTCACTAAACACATCCTAATTCAGAGTTTTCGCTCTTACGTCGCTTGTATTTGATACACCGACATTATCATACTTCAGGTATCCATTGCTTTAATTTATGTTTGAACCAAGTACGTACAAAGCAATCCAAACAACTTCCACATTTGTTGAAACTTCATGAAACAAACCGCTAATACATACATCATCAAATTTACATACAATACATCACCACCAACACCAGACAGTTAACTAACAAGCAAACCTCAAAAGCAACTTCAACGAGAAACCAGTGTTTATCGTCACATCACCAACCACTGGTAGTTCCGACCTCAGCGCCAAACGAAGGTGGAAACAATCACCGGCTCGTTAAACCTAGTGTTTCAAGGCTCATAATCCTTTTCGTCACAGAAATTAATAATTTTCAATCCTCTGACCAATACCACCTATTTGTCACCCAATAATCAAGAATGTCTCATTTCATGGCTTTTTGACCGCACATTTTGCCAGCTACGGATAACCTCCACTATCACTCAGTGTTTGCCCTTTACACCTAACTATATATATATATATATATATATATATATATATGAGGTAAGACAATTTTACCAATCAGAAGGACCAGTTATTCGCAGAACCACTTCGAAGCATTATTCTCACATTTCTGTAGCCAATGTGTTCGTATGTTCAAATTATAAACTTGCCGTGTGTCCGATTTTTTGTAGTCTCGTCCAAAACATGAGTCATGGGTAATCCATTTTATTTCACTACCCACCCATATTGGATTACTCTTCAGGATGACTAGCCAAAAAGGGGCTACCGCTATTGGTCACTCCTCTGTTTGTCGTCGACTATCATTTATGCCCCAGTCTTTAGATTTACAGCATAGACGTGCATCGTTTAACGCTCCGCCGTTTGCAAGTCAGCATGTCATTCCATCATGTGAAGTCCATACGGCGCTGTTTAGATCAATCACGCGGAGCTGTGGCTACACAACGCAGACTCAGTCACAGTTTCACTAGTCATCCGTAGTCATATTTGATTAAGTGGTTAACCAGGTCGATGAGTAACCAGTGAGTTTTTGATAGGATGATGGATGATTGTTTGAACGAATATTTACGAAGTTATCGTCGTTTACTCCTTCTCAATTGACATCTTTTGTATCAAGGTTGCCTGGTCATTGTAGTCTATGCTGTGGAAAGGATCTCTGGGTCGCCAAACTTTACCTAGTAGCCTGAATCACACGGAAGCGATGTGACTTGCAAAGCAACGATCTTACGGTAGACCGTGATCATTTGATTAATTCATGCTGCATTCTGAGACATGTAAATCGTGTGCTGCAGATTAACAGGTGGAAACCTTTTCGATGACTAACTGCAAGCGCCATGATACTGTATCATTAATGGTAGGCATATATGGTATCTTACGGAAGTGTTTGCCGTAAACTCATCACACCATGCTAACACCAACACCTATTACCTACAGATGACCTTTATGACAAGCCCTTTCCCGGTGCGAAATTTGTGTGCACACCGGGTCTTATTGCGTTAGTTCCTGGTATACTGTCAGGTGCATGTAGGCCGAGGAATTTCAAATGCTTTCATGCAAATGCATCCTAGATATGTCGTGGCGGCTGCTACTAAAGCGATGCTGACGAAACTTGCAATTATTTCATCTTCACCTTCTACTGTGTGCTGCAGACTATCCTTTCCCGTGGTAACTGAAGTTCCACTTCTTCCGGCAGTTGGAGCTGTTTACACATCGATCAACGAACCAATCCTTCGCTCTTTTTCCAGAAAATGTACATGGAATCCGCTCTCACATAAACTGCACTGGTCACTCGAACGGTGTGTTATAAATTTCGGCACACACGCTTGTGCAGAGTCACATGCGAGCTTATTAATTCTTTAAGCAAAATTGCATGCCTTTTTGTTCCTCACAGTTTTGCTTACTTGTTAGTATGTAAGCCGCTTGACGTAGGCCAGTTTTCGCCTCCATACCCTCACTCAAGGAGATCGTTTGGACCGCACGTGATATACTGTTTTCCTTTCCTTCAACAAACGTATGACACTGTTGGGGTGTTTGTTCTATCACTCTCCCAGCGTGGGGTATGACTACCTTTTTTCCTTTAGCAGTTAGCATATCTCTTCTAAATTGCTGCTGTTTTTCAATCTGTGATCTTTTCATCTGCACACTACAGTTCGCTTTTCCAAACCCAACCGGGCAAATATTAGAACCGTCTCGCCAACTAGTGGCAATCAAGGAAAAGTTGTTCGTTTGTCTGTTACTTGATCGAAAATTGGATTTTTCATGTTAGGTTTAGAACTCGTCCGTAATTCGTCGCGTTTGCGCTAGTTTTATGTAGAACTTGGTTATTCGTTGTCATCGCACCTATCTGCGGTCTTTGTACAATTTGTGGCCTTTTGCAGTAGACCAAAGCCTTGTAGTCAAAACCGTAGGAACAGGTGGATATTGATGGGAAGGAATCTGATTGCAATGGCTTCCAATTCTGCATTTTACAATTTTATTCTGTTTGTTCATACCTAAACTAATTATTCCCTGTTTCGAAACTGAACAATTCCAGCAACATTTCACTCTTATCTTGTGACAATTTCTGTTCATTAGTTCTTCCGACATTCGCCCTAGTTGCTGCTTGTTCAGTACGATTCGTCAAGTATGAGTCTAGCAAATATCTATGTAATATCAAAAGTCCACATGAAGTTGCAACCGCACAACAACAACCAGAAGAGAGAAGAAAAAAAAGAAAGGGGTCGTTTTAAGAAGGCGAGAAAGATGTTGCAGTGGTAAACGCAGACATTCACAACACAAGTACCGTTGACTTTATTTTTCGCCGTATCAGACAGTGTCCTCAATGAGGGTCCAGCACGGTTTTTCGAATCTCAGCCAGAAAACCATGAATGCGCCATTGTAACAAGCTTCAGTGTTAGTGCTTTCCTACCCTGTAGCCAAGTCATTCGCTATCCACCAGACTGTCGCCTCTTACCTCACCCATCACTCGCAAACAAGACCCAACGTAGCAAATGATGAGCTAATATACGTAACATGTAGCCAGGCCAACGAAGCTCGTGAGGCGACATGGCTAGGCTCAGGAGTCGACGGAGTCTGTCTGTTCCGTAAGTACCTGTGTGAACTTCGTCATTACTGATACGGCGTTCACACCGCACACCGCCAACCTTTCGGGGACGCTGATTGTTGAAAGCAGCACTGTGGGAGTGAGCACCATGCGGATGGACCGAATTTCGCAGTCGTACAGTGAGGCTGCTGTCACAGTGAAATTTATACACGCCCTGCCTCTGACTGAGATGATGCTGGCGTCACAAACTACGTGAATTGGTTATTGCCATCCGAGCCTTAGGTATGCGATGTATGATCGTCTGGAACCTTTGACCGTCGGTGATACAACTGTTTGGATGCCTGAATTTCTCATCTGCTTCCAACGACTTACCGTTAGGAGTGCGAGGATTTGCGGAGTGCTGTCAATATTGCAGGCTTCCTTTAGAAAACGCAAGGGTCATACCGATCTGAGAATTGAAGCCTGTAATCTGTTTGGGATGTTCTGAACTACATTTGAACCCGCAGAGATGGTAGCAATCTCGTTTGTTTAGTCTCCATCTCAGAGTCGAGCGTGAATGAGACATTTCACACCACTAAATGCTTAGCTCATTAGTGAGCACCCTTGCTNCCAGAAAACCATGAATGCGCCATTGTAACAAGCTTCAGTGTTAGTGCTTTCCTACCCTGTAGCCAAGTCATTCGCTATCCACCAGACTGTCGCCTCTTACCTCACCCATCACTCGCAAACAAGACCCAACGTAGCAAATGATGAGCTAATATACGTAACATGTAGCCAGGCCAACGAAGCTCGTGAGGCGACATGGCTAGGCTCAGGAGTCGACGGAGTCTGTCTGTTCCGTAAGTACCTGTGTGAACTTCGTCATTACTGATACGGCGTTCACACCGCACACCGCCAACCTTTCGGGGACGCTGATTGTTGAAAGCAGCACTGTGGGAGTGAGCACCATGCGGATGGACCGAATTTCGCAGTCGTACAGTGAGGCTGCTGTCACAGTGAAATTTATACACGCCCTGCCTCTGACTGAGATGATGCTGGCGTCACAAACTACGTGAATTGGTTATTGCCATCCGAGCCTTAGGTATGCGATGTATGATCGTCTGGAACCTTTGACCGTCGGTGATACAACTGTTTGGATGCCTGAATTTCTCATCTGCTTCCAACGACTTACCGTTAGGAGTGCGAGGATTTGCGGAGTGCTATCAATATTGCAGTCTTCCTTTAGAAAACGCAAGGGTCTCGTGTGCACTGTAACTCTCCTAGAGAAATGGTTTGGGACACAGGTACGCTTCGGCTTTCCAAACCCGGTCAACTTAAGGTTAATTTGGCACGGAATACGTAAACAAGAATTCGCGCACCGTTGTGATTGAGCTCCACCATTCGACCTTTCTAATTGGTTCATACAAAAATCGCCAGAGTGGCAAATTGTGGTACTCTGTTCCGTCCTACACTGCTGATACTCGTGTTGGTTAACCGTTTCTTGCTGTGTTGCTACTTTACTGCGCCTCCCGTTCTTTTCACTGCTAAAACTGAACCATTGATTTCATTGTTGACATCATTTAACGGGCGTTGTCCTCTCTTGCCTTCTTTCTCTGTCTTAGCCTACTATCCCGCAACACAGTCCATTCTCACTCCAATTGCATCTCGTCACCCCAGTGAAACCTATCGACCCAGCACAGATTTGTACTCCGCTTCGCCGTACACACCTGGTCTGTCGATCCCTTTCCACACTCCACCTGGTCTAAACGCGACCAGTCCAACCGGCGTTACCCCGTTGGCTTCCATCTACCCGGGTTTGTACTCTCATCTAGCACAAGTTGGGAGTGAGTTTGCACCCATGCCGCCGCCGCCAACTGCCAAGGTCACCACGCTGACTGCCCAGCAGTCGGCCATGCCACTTAGTGAACTGCTTGGTTCACTCCAACTTGGTGGACATAGTTACACGGAATTATCTGGACAAGACGCAAGCTCTCTGTTTTCTACTCTGACACCACATCATGCCGGGTTTTTCAGTGTGAGCAATTATCCAACCGGTACTGTGCTGCCGTCGCCAACCGGACGTGGCTCTTCGGTTTTAAGCGGCATCCCGTTCATCGAGCCGATCGTTCAATCGACCGGACCACCTCCTGCTCACCTAGGTGTAGTTCCTGTGGATTTTTCCCCAGGATCTGTTTGCCTCATGGGTATGCTCACTTCCTCATCTACAACACCGTTCTGTTCTCCGACTTACACAAAATATGCACTATTTTTCGTCATATGGGTGTCGTTTTGCCGTCGGAGGCAATTTTAATGCTTATGGCATCTTGTTAACGGTTAAGTTCAGCGGTTGTTTCATTATTGAGAGCGAAGCGCTTATTCATCTACCACCACACTTTACAAGCTATGCGTGAAACTATATCTGACCTACCTGCTGATGAATTCTGTTAACCAATTGTCGATCGATCGAGAAATTTCCAGACTTCAATGAACACTCACATTTTGTAAGGCGTCGTAACGGTTGAAATCAAAATGGCAAAGTGATTGCACGGCCCTTGAGACGTAAACGCGAGGTTGGTGAGCCTATTCTACATATCAGTCGAACTGGTTGACCAGGCAAACACCTTCTGAAGCTGTTAGGTAGCGTTGTATATGCGCATTATCATTTTTCTGGTTGTTTTGAAGACCATTGATCTTTGGTTAGTTCCCGTCGCACAGTCTGATCACAGAACTGCATAAATTTCTACACTCATTGCTTGACGGCAAGAATCGTTCTGTTTCGGGCTGTACTTGAACTTGCGTGTTGTGTAATCGCGGACTACAGCGCGTCCCACATATACTTATGTGTACTAGGTTGATACGCCATGCAATGGAGTAGCGAAAGGTCTTTTGCATCCTTTCTCATCCGGAAACGCTGATGACACAGACCCCGGATCAACAGAACTCAATTGATCCGGGTGTATGCATCTCAACACAATTGGAGAAAACGGTTTGATTTTGAAAGATCTCAGTTGTTAATAATGACAGTTTCAGATAGCTTCTAACAAGTTGCAAAAACTGCGTATGTATAACTGAGGGCGGAAAACCCTCATCTGAAGCCAAACTAATTTATTGCCACGATTCGTACACGTCTCCATCATTCATTCGTTTCTCTCAAATCTAAATCTCGGGCACTCATGACAAACTCATTCATTGTATTTACCATGAATTAGTCTTTACACGTATTACATTCAGTTTATGCAACCACTTGCTCTTATTGTTTCCTCAGCGTGCGATTAACAACTGTTCTTATTGAAAACTTTTTAAGAAATCCCATATGTAATATGAACGTCGCGCACAATTGATCGTTGCTGTTACATTCACATGGGCTTTCCTGTTAATCACTTTCATAAAGAGGCACTGGACCCGAATTTCTCTCTGGTTGAACCAAGTCAGTAATGTCTGTACCTGTTGCCGCTATTGGGATTCGAACTGTGGTCAGGTTTTCCTGAGGCAGTCGTGGTGACCACTGCTCCATTGACTTCATATTAGGCACGCTTAAACTGTCATTTATCTACACTCGTCCACATTCGCTTGTGTGTGCCTTTCAAGTCACACGACAGCCTTGCGGGGATGCACAGTAACTATCTTGTTAGCCCTGACGAATGATTCCACGAATATCTTTGAGGAGGACTGACTGAAAACCTCACGTGCTTGAGAAAATTGCACTCGTTTATGACCGTTACTTAATTCATACCGGTCAAACTCCCCCGCTATATATTAGTAATGTCAAATGTGTTCAAAGGTGGGGGGTCACATCTGACGAACGGACTGATTAGTGAAAGTATCACATTCCAGCAGACCTTTGTCTTTGCTGGATGCGAACATCAGAATGAATAAAGTTCACTGTAGACCTCTGATTTGTTCAGAAAACTGTGGAACTTCTCTCTTGATATTTCAAAGGAAATCATGGTTCGTCTGCTTAACCAACTTAATTTCAGTGTTTATTATGTTATGGCACCTTCAAAGTGCCCACTGAGGCCGGTTTACTGGCAACATCTTACATATCTACAAACGCCTGAATGCTTTCATCTCCGTGTTCACTGTCGTTCAGTCAATGGCGGATTGTTCGTCTGGGGGCCAGGATGTAATAACACAACCTCTATAGGGTAAGCCAGTTTACAAAAAGATAAGCACCTTATATCCATCCGTTTCTGCCTATCTTTCATGCTGGACATCATTTCTCGGTAATCGTTTCCAATAGAACTTTCTTAATCACTCAATCCCTGATGACATACGATCCGTATCCTCCTACTTCCACTTTTAACCAATGCAGTCTTCCGATATTTTACCAATCCATACTGTGGAAGTTTTCCTTGTTCGAGTACCGGCGTATTAATGAAAGTCATATGCACGTGATTGACAGTTCTGATTTGAATAGGTATTAAGTTTATGTGTTAATCCACTTAACTTATGTGCTCGTTGAGGAAAACGTAGGACTGATCAGAAAAGAATGAGCCGAGCATGACCAAGTCACATACTTGCTTCGAAGGAGGCGTTATTGGCGTACAGTTATGTACACAAAGCCAAACACGCCTTCCAATGTGAAAATTCCAGAATGCATGCAGTATCAGTTAGTCTGAACGAACAAACAAAATCGTTCTCTCGTTGGAACTGTTTACCCCAGAGAGTGACTAATGATATCGTATAATGATTAACAGAGGACGTCATGTAGACGTAATTCGCTCATTTAGAAAGTAAATTAACTATTGTTTGGATTGTTTCTGCTTCGCATACAGGTTCCAAAGGTGAAATGGGCGTAAACCTTCGCACAACTCCTCCAACACTTAGAGTGAGTGTTCCGACTCAATTTCGGTCTCAACAGCCCCATTCTTAGTCTCGCCAACACTTGTTGCTTAGTTTATGTCATAATAGTAAATATGGGAATAAGTTCTTGTTAACATACCTATTATTGTACATCTTTAGTGTTGGCTGTCTCAGAGGCTGGGGTGCTACATTGATTTCAGCAACTGTGTAGCTTTAACCGTCTAGAATTGGACTATCTGTGGCTTCCCCTTAGGTTACTATTCACTGCTCGAAAGAACGTCATCTCAAGATTGCGTCCTCCAAATTGGAGCACCTGAGAGGTGTATCCAGTGCATTGCAGAGACGTCAGCATTCTCTTTCTATGTACCTGACAGAAAGCCCCGACACCCATTGGAATTTCTTATAAGAGACTGATGCATGTAACAAAACCCTCTCTTTATAACCCACTTTTTGAATATGTTTTGCTCTAGCGTTCATTGATTGCAGTTTTCCTGATGTGTTAAGAGGCAGCATAGGTAATTTTACTCTACCTAGTTCCAAGGGTAGACAAGTGTGTTGTAGACATACACAAGAAAAGATGAATTCTCCGTTTTATAATGACACTCGATTGTTCATTGTTATGGATCATTGTTCAGAGTTCTCTTGGGGTAATCTGCGCTTTCTGGAATGGGCCATATTCTGCCTCGTGTTGTACCGGGTTGATATTGTTGAAGCACTCGGCACGCGTGTTCTTCTCACTTATAGGTGGCCTTAGTTGGTCTTTTCCAACACTACACACTAACACAAGAGCCGCTGTTTCTTGGCCTCTACAACGTTGCAAGTACCTTTTCTCCTATGTCCACATTTAGTTTCCCTTACAGTTTGCATGATGTTTTCGTAACTGTATGCCAAAGATTGTCTCATTTAGTTGCGTGTACATTCGTTCACGTGAGTTGAATGCGTCTAACCTGCTCTACTATCGATAACAGCTTCGCCTTTCAACTTTTCTACTTACCTGGGCTACTGTTGAGAGTTCATGTTCGTTGTTTGTGATGTTTGATCATAAGTACGCATGTAACCCCTAAACTACATGGTTAGTTCATTGTAGTCCATGTTATTGTCGTTCTATCAGTACGGAAACTCCAAGTTGGCAACATCATCATGAAAACATGCGCTAGAGTAACCTAACTGGTGTGTACACGACAACCGCCCCGACCCGTGAATGTTATTGTCGACGTAAAATGTCAAAAATCCCACATTCATTCGTCTGTCATTAGCAATTAACTGATAGGTAACTTAAGTTTCTAAGCTCCTGGCGCGGCTTCGTAATTCAGCTGGTAGAGCGTCTGATGTGATTAGACATTGTATCTCTGTCGTTGGTTCAAATCCAACTAGAGTCTACATTTTTTCTTCGAACTTCGTCTATCAGTTGCGGCTACATTTGGAACACAATATGTTGCCCTAGAGGTTTTGGTGATTAACATTTTAGAACTGGGCGAAATTATTCTCAGGAAGTATCACATTATCCATTAGTTGAATCATGGGGAGTACTTTATTGAATATGGGATCATGAGATAACAGTTATTTGCTCAGCTTTGCAGAAAAAACCGTAAGATAGTATTCAATTATTAACAGCATCGAGCCTTTCAGGAGATCGGAAGAAAACCAGGGAAATTAAGCGAAAAAGTGAACACGGTTTGACCAGTAGAGTTAACTGTGGATTTGATCTATCAGTGGTGTGTTTACATGTGATTTCCTTTGTACAAATGAAGCCTCGAGATTCGCCTAAAAAATATGAATGCGTACCTGATTGTCAGAGGCAGCACAGTATAAAGGAGAAATTGTGTTTGTTTGTTGTCAACAACGATGTGAGTTTGCTAGCAGTAGCAGTAGTAAAATGCGGTATCAGTCGTATGTAATTCGATGAAAAATACACTGTTAAGACCATTGTAACCAACTTCCTATCTCTTGGTGTCTTATTATGTATCTTCGATGCTTATCATCAACGTAGACAGCAATACACCAGTGGTTCACCCTAATGCTTAACTGCCACACATCCATGAAAGGAAAGCAAACCCTATATAGGAAGAGAGAAGGAAAAAGAACTGGACGGGAAGGGACCTAACTACTGAAACTGACTACGTCCATATTCAAACATTCAACACCAAGGTACCTACACTTTGTAAACAAACAACCGAGCTGAATGTGAGATGCTGATCAGGGGAGATCATTTTTGGATAGTCCTGCTAATGATTTTTTTAAGAGGCGTCACTTTTTCTGGTTTGCAACTCAGAATGCATCTCTTTTTTATGTGGGAACGGTTTACAACTTTTACGTTCATATGGTTAGTGGTATTAGTTTCCGAATTGGTCTGTCACAACGGTCAATATCTAGGGACGCGTGCGATTATAATTGGCTTGCGCTGCACTGTTTGCGGTTTCACACACGAACCCCTTATTCATTTTGAACCCGAAGACAAAATGCAACCGGAATATCCGTGGCGAAGGCCTTTATGGTCCGGTCTGTCAATGCTGGTTGATCATGTGGTAGGTTAGTATAACAGGATTTTTTACCTCTCGGTAACAAAAGTGAGAATACTCCATAGGTAATTTAGGAAGAAAAGTATTCGACACAAGACGGGAAGAATTTCAGTATAAAGTATATGTTAATGCCTTTATTGTAGGGTTAGGGAAGCGTATAGTCTTAACGTTTGACCGTAAAGCCACACAAAAACTTCACCATATTGCGAACCGGAAAAGCTGAAGAAAAGCGGAGACATAAACCATGCATGGCTCAAGTTTCTGAATAGGTGAGCTGGTAGTTTATCGAATTACGGGAGTCGTTGGTTGCTAAGATTTAATACAAAGACATTTATATCTGTGTGTGCATAGTCGAGTTAACTTGCGTACGTCCAACATACTTTCTCTTTGTTGTGAGTACTTGGATGACCCGACAGTCTGAGATGGTCAACGCCTTCCTAGCCGCGTTCGTCGTAGCGTCACACGGCCACGTCACCATGATCTATAGCGCCTACGTTTCTCTTGCGAATCACACGCGAGAATTGACTATCATAAAGCTGCCTCTCATTGAACTTTCGGACGTCCCTTCTCAACCGCACTCTTCCAGGCTGCATCCTCGACAATCTAATGTCTATATTTTAATGCGAAAAACTTATTCGAGTAACACCATGGTTTCGCTTATTCGCTTTTAGCTGTTCGCACGGAAACTGCCCCTGAATCCTTTCATCGGTCATCCGTCATACTTGTCCTAATCAACAGATGTGGTTAGACAACAACCTTGGTTCGGTCCCATCCACATCTACTCGACGAAATACACCAATGTTCAGGATACTTTACGATCATTGAATACCCGAGATGGACGTTATACATTGCAAATGGAATCGGTTCAAAATCCTCACATTTCGTTAATACTGTGTTCAAGGTTCACTGCTGTACAACAGCATGGACAGGTTGAATAACACAGCGGGCTTGCAATGTCAAATGTGGGATATTTGAAAGCAGTCCTCCGAGTTCTGGAGAACGACTGTTAGTATTACAGTCAACCATAAGCTGAATAAGATTGAGACTATGATCGATCTCTTCTTTATGCCTGTGACAGCATCAGAATTACCAGAGGTCGCCTTACATGATTCACCTGTAGCATTTTAATTGGGTTAACGAACTTATCTGGCCGTTCACATTTGTCCATCATTATTCACAACAACTCACGGTTGTCCTAATCAAAAATCTTAATGAAACCCACAAAGAGTGCTTACGATGATTGGTTGCATCGGACGGCGAACTCTTTGTCGGTCAATCGTACTGCAACGCCCCCCTTTCTTCACACTGTTCGTCAGGAACATTGGCCTCCACGTATCCGGCATTGAATCGGTTGTGCAAGCTATTTAGGAGTTCCTTTCCGGTGCAGCTCAGCAGACCGATGGCCCCTTAAATGTCGATGATTCGTTCGTCTACCCTGTCTTTTCTAACTAAAAGTACGATGAGGGCATCTTTAAACGCTTGCTAATCTGTTTCATGTCCTCCGGTGAAGTGAAACCCCAAGAAAAGAGCACGCTGCTAAACTAGATCCTTATACTTCAAGAGTTTTCTTGGTAACCCTTCTTCCCCTGACGTCTTGCAGTTGACTAGTAGTCCTCTGCGCCTTGTGTTATCGGTATAGCTTGTCATTAACTCACCTTGTTTGTCCAACCAATCTTCCTTGCTTCCATGAAGCCTTCCAGTGAGTTGCCAGCAAGCCTTGCGGAATGACATCTTGCCCTCTTTAGCTACGCTCACTACGGAGACAGCGAACGTCCCATTCTTCTTTCGTAACAGACTCGTGATGATTGCATCGTTGTCGTTCAACATGTCCGGACGTTCCTGACACTAGAAACCGACTTACGTACAAATCCGTTCACATTTACATTCATTTATCTATTCACATTCGCCTACTCGCACCATGTGTGTTGCGAAATTTCGGATAGGGAAACTATGAACTTCGGATGTCTGGGATTGAGAGAGTATGAAAATAGTTGTACGTCTTTTTGGTTTTCACTGTTGGAAAAGACGTGCAGGGTAATTGGCATCGATTAGTCCTCGCGGATCTCACTTGAAAAGAGCACGGCAATCGTTTATAACTTGTTGCACTTTGACATGCGCGCACCGACTGCATATGCAATCACTTGGATTGAACAAACCGGTTTGTTGTTGCTCTCGTTGAAGGCGATTACCTCGCGATACTGATCGCTTACTTGCTTTTCGTTGACTACTACTCAGTATGAGCTGAAAATCACTCATAGTTGATGGCATTTCTCGTATTCCCGTGGACTTTGCAGCTAGGCTGTTCTGAAAAGACACTACGCTCGAGTTTCGATCTTGTTAGAGCTGGACAGTAGTGCATATCCTTGTCACGACCGCTATTCTAAATCTAGCCACGCTTTCATAAGGCATCCTATTTGACCACTGTGCTATTATCCCCCCACTGGCACGATTGACTGATCATATGCAAAGGCTCAGCCACTTTCGCTCATGAGTGTTGCTCAGATTGTCCGGTCGTCTCGAAAAGGGAGACTGTCTTGTTGGTTTCAGTGGACTGCATTTGCTCTGACTTGCCTTGACTGGTCTGCACTGATTTTCTCCGCCCATTTTTGTCCAACGTTATGCATGAAGCTCTCATCGGGTTTCAGCCGGGACGTTCAAAAATGCGGCTGAAACGCATCCACAGCATGCTGTTGTTCGTAAGTAATGGGTTTGTCAGTTCGTGTGTGCGTTCGTAATGTGTTTGACAGCGTTCCTGTTCGTGGAACATCACGTGATGGCATGCGCCTTTTAGCGTTTTGTTATGGTAGATTTTTTTCTACTGACTTTATTATTTATTTATCGATCGGTCATTTTCGTGAACATTTCTCAAGAAAAACTGTCAAGACAGGAGATTGTCGGCGCAGGTACTCACCCACTTTAAAAACACCGACCCTTCCAGCTAGTAGGTTTCTCTGTCGCGTTTGTTCTGCTGTGTCCGATCGAATTTGATGTACGACCTGCATATTGATCCACCTCGGTTCACACATATTGGCACGGCATACCGTATCGATTGCATCATATTGTCAACTGGGCAATGCCTACTCCCTCAAGATGAAAAAGACACTTGCTCATTGAGCGTTTCGGTGTGGAGGGGACAGTCATCTGTTTTGCTTTGTTGTCCTCGTCACTGTTGTGCGGCAGGGTGCGTCGGCTTGGTATTCATCCATTGTTTGACGCCCGTTGGACGTTGGAAACCGGTTGGACAGACTATGATGGTCACGTAGCCACGTTTACTCTGTTCGAATTGATTAACGGAAATGCTATCACGTGTGTTTTCACTTGCTTGTATGCACATAATAACCCAGCCGCCCTGATGTGTGCACCAAAACACATGAATTGCACTTTGAGATCATCGGTTTCGATAGTGCTTGTTTTCTGCAATGAACATATGCCAGTTTCAGAACTGTGATGCTCAACGAAAACAAGACGAATCCGCATAGCAGTAGCAGCACATTTTACTCACGTTCAGTATGCTTCCAGACAGATATCGAGTAACGGTCAGACTAAAGTGTCACTTTAGATTGTCGGAACAACAGTTGACAAATTTAGATGACCTTGAAACTGTTTCACAACAACAAAATAAACAATGCACTGTCTATCATCAAACATTTGAGAGTGATAGAATGTTGGCAGGTAACAATGATATAAGCAAAGGTTTATTTCAACCATTTTGTATGCTGTTTTGTTATTGAATACGAGCTTGTTAACAAATGATAGTTGGGCAAATGACATTTGCACTGTCTCTTACCTCTTGCAGGTGACCGATAGGCTTGATTGCTCAGAGTGCTTCAATCCTGTAGTGTCGTTGCATGATTAACTCTTATGCGGGTGAGTGTGGCTGGTCCACTCCTTGGTCTTCTTTAGCAATTTCGTATGTTTGTTTGTTGGACAGCTTGTGGCCCAGAATAGCTTTCAGTGATAACGACACTGACTACAAAGCGTAGGTTGGAGCCCTGGTCATCTCGATCACTCCTTCTCTTTGAGTGTTTCGATGTGAGGGCAACCATCTATTCTTGTTCAAACCGGAGTACTCGAAAATGTGCAAAAAACATTCTATCCCTTATTTGCCTCGATCGTCACTTCGATTAAATGTTTGGGTGATAAACTGTTCCCTTTCTCCGTCACTGTTGTGAATGTGGTGTATCGTTTTCTTCTTTTTCATGTCCATTCTTCCCGGAACTACTCATTTCAACCATTTGCTTACTTAAAGTTTGCATGAATGTCTGGTCAAGACGATACGCGCCCTCTTCCCAACGTTTGCAGGTCTACTGTACGTTTCTGTTCAGTTCATGATTCTAAATTCACACTGATTATTCACTGACTACTTGAAAGCAAATACTCCTCGGCCTGCTCTCAATGTTTTTAAGTGTATTTTAATTTGACAGACTTTCGGACCGTTAGTATTGCCACCCTTCTGCACGTATTCACTGCGGGCGTGAATCTCAGAGCCGCCAATTATTTCGTGTATTGGGTAATGTTGTGCGTTGCGACACTTCGATGATTACCATGTGTATATGTCTACTGAGTGAATTCAGCCGACTGAATTTTATACAGATCCCTGACCCTCAAGCATAGGATGATTGCCTTCAACTGTTCTCACTCTCAGCTGGTTGTGCATTGGTGTGTACTTGTTATAAACCCTCGAAAGAATACGCTGATTCGTCCGCGGTATAGTAATACGCTTGGTAGAAATCGGATTCACTTCCTTGAATAATAACTGATACGGAGAATCTCGGTCCCGAAAGTAACGCGACTGCCCCCGTTAATTGCTCCCAAGACAAACCAAAAAAACAGGTGTAAAATACAACTTTGTTCCGCCCCAACGACGTGTCTAATGAGAAGAAAATTACAAGGTATTTATATAAGGCCTAGAGACCTACGAACATTCCCGGCTCAGGAAATTGAAGGACATTTACTAAAAATAGTGGTTAGGTTCACTAAACCACCAATGCGCATAGCGGAATAGAGGTTGAGCGGATAAAAAATAGCGAAGATCAACTCTGGACTGTGCACGACATTTCCGCTCATTCTGATTGGATAAAATCATTTTCTCAAGGAAGAAGGCGATTTTCGATGAAAAAACGGGTTTCCTAACAGTGATGAATTGCTCGTTTGCCATATTCTGTATTCAAGTTTCAACTGTGCTAAGCGTCATCGACCTGAAATTTTTGTTCACTCTCCTGTATCTAGAGGAACAACCGTCTTCAACAACTTCTGCTTACATCAATACAGCTTCACAAGTTGTATCAAAACTTGTCACCAGACGAGACGCAAAACTTAAGAACTGATCGTTGCGTGCTACTTGTATGCCGCTGACCATACTGTACATCCGCCAGCTGCCTAGTGGAAATGTGGAATTCTGCAACGCTTTTGAGGTTGTTGATTCCGTGAAGCATATCAGTGGTCAGCACGCACACACTGATCTCCGTGTTAGATGGGGGGCCTCTAATTTTACGTGACAAAACAGTCAGAAAACATGTTCGCATTAGAGTAGTCATACTTAACTGGACTGCTTCTAGCTTATACTTATGATGTATGTTCTTCAACTTAAGGTTAACCAAACCCCCCTGAATGGTTATCACCGATGTTAATGCTGAATTCATGTTTAGCGACGTGTTGCGTCCATAGCTTGACGGAATAACAGTGTGGTCTCCCTTTATCCATTACTGTTCAACATATCTACCAACCTGAAATTCAGCTTTTTCATGGGCATCGCGGGTAAGTTGTGAACATATTTGTGGTTGTTTACCCAGAGAATGTCCATCCCTACGACTTCCATCGCTGCGTGCCCACCAGTTCATTAAACTTCCTGGAGAAGTCGGACAACACATTCTACTCCATAGATGTCGAGTTGACCTGACGCTTATGGAGCAGTCAAGAGGCGACACTTAACAAAGACTGAAAGTTGCTATGGAAAATTGATTGCAAGCGCTATTATGGTACATCTTGCCGACATAGGCTTCCAAACACACGTTTCTAGGATTGCCATCCGTCAGCTGAAATCAATCCACCAGTGCATCTTGGTGACCTTCAAACCGACCACAATCAGCTCGCACAAATTCTGCTTATGCGTCCTCCTGGGATCTGTCTGGTTCTGACGACAATTCTATCGTAACCGTTCCAGCCCACGTTCACATTTCATCCTGACCGTTCCGGCAATCCTGGATGGGGGACAATCAACCTGTTTGTCAAGTGGATTGGGGTTTCGTTGTAAAGTACATTACCCATTACTAAAATGGTGACTTGGACCCTCAACTGAACGATTCGAGTAGTGCACATTTTAGGTGTTAAACAGTATCAGTCGATCTGTCTGTCTTCGATAAACGACCAGATATATGATGTGTTTTTATGCGCTAAGGGGCATAAACCACTAATTCATGAACCAAATATTTATCTCCGGTGGACATCCATCTTCAATTAATCCTGGTTCCTAGAGAGGTTATACTCATCCCATTCATTGTCTGCATCACGTCTTTCCATTTTTCGTTGTCAAAATCAATACTTGAGGTTACTCAACCCACTACTGAGCGCAACTGCTTCAAAGTTTGTTTAATTGAGTTACGTTTAGTCGTGAGTTTTCGGTTTGTTTTAGTCTGAATGGATGATTAACTGGCTTATAACATCTCATTGTGTTAATCAAGGATCAGAACAATATCAGCGTGCATCGCCGTTTGGATGCGGCGAATGGAAAACAGTGACCATGTGTTCGACACGTTCAGTCTTCACTGTCCGTGTGTCCGCTGAGTCCCGTTCTAAACCGTTTTTTATCGAAACACGTGAATGGTTACATACATCTGCCAACATTCTAGTCTGATGTTACTGGCTGCAAATCAATCCACAGGTCTTCTGACGGTATAATGTATGGTGCGTTCTCTGTACACAGAGAAATAAATGAACGTTATGTGGTTTTTTACCGAAATATGTTTTGATTTGTTATGCATCCTTTAAAGTTGTCATATTTTTCGCTACAGCATCCGACAGAAAATCATATGGGCATTTGGGTGATATTTGTTTCTACCTTGTAGATCTATTTTCACGATAAAATTCACATGTGAACCAATTCGATAACGTTTGTTTTTCAAAGATTACAAATCTTCCTTTTCTTTTTATGTTGAGGTAAGCATGACACTCAAAGACTGTTTACATAAAACTGCGCTGTAATTAGTCTGGAGCGTCGCACAAATATGTTACAGGTGTCCAAATCCACCTATTCCCTCAACTTATTTGATAGTGGAATATTCTTGAGGGGGTTAGATTGTCTGTGCTTTATGCCAGTGGCAGTTTCAATAGCTTGTTGCTGGCAATGCTGTCCTCTCTAGATACAAACCGTTACCAACCACGTCACACAAATTGTCGTCCTATATGACTGACTAATTTTATTCAGATTTATGATGTTACTTACATCCAAGCCCTTGTTACATCACCTGGGAAATAGCAGACCACTTACCAACCGTTGATCCGTTTGTACTCATTCATAAACCGACACTTCACAGCCGGTTTCGTTCTTGTTTAGACTTATCGGATAGAGGTATTCTGAATGAGTGGTCGAACTAGTGATCCTTCGGTTTATGAGGCACCAGTCCTATGAAGGTCGTAACTACCGCTGTAGTTTTGAGTGTCAGTGCCCTAAAGTCGACCTCTTTGCCCACATTTTTCACGTTCTACCATAAACTCCTTCGGGTCAACCCGGTTTCCCTCTTAACAGTTCTGATGCCTTTGATCGAGTTTGGCGCGTCGTTTGGTTAGTGAAATTACTTATATTCCCAATCAGTGTTCCTCATCTTAACAACTATCGTTAACCTGTGCGTCGTTCAGCGTATCCTTGAATATTATATCGGAACGACTTTTAGAATATTCATCTTCGAACACAGGAACTTCAGTCCTTCCAAATTTGTCCTATGGATGTTTACACCCTCAAACTAAATTGCTTTCGGTTCTGCTTTTGTTCCATATATATCGACCGCCACTATTACGGGGTTATCGTTCTCTCACAATCTATCTTAATCTCCCCACTTCAAACCGCTGGTTATTCGCATTTCACGGAAATTTGGTTTTCTTTTTAAATCACGCAACTGTTTTACCGCCTCTCAGTTGTTTCTCTAATCCTTAAATCTCAAATCCGTTCCACCTTAGGATACCTTTTTGCACACCTCGTGGGGGAACATTAACCATCTGTCTATTTTGGATCATGTCCAAAATAACTTTGTGCACCCCGCCAATGATGCTTGCCTAGTTTGTTTTTTTCAACTTCTATCCCATCACAGTAATCTTATCTGACTCTCTTTTTTCTGTCCTTTCTTTCAACTACCCTAGACGTCGGTGCACAATAAGTTTTTCATATCGGGTGGCGTTGACATTTTTTCGTGCGGAAATTTCTCGTTTTTTTTTCCCCAGAACAGAAAGATTGTAGAGTTCCTTTCTTCTTGATGCCTTTTCACTCTTCTGCAATCTGTGACTTTTTAAAGACTGGTTAACACAAACAGCTGTCTTCCATTCATCAACACCTAGTTTCATTTTTGTGTGTTTTGTATGCAGAGGATCTATGGATTAAGCACATCCCTCCTTTGTAACCTCGCATTTGTGTAACAATAGGAGAAGGCTAAGTCAATGATATCGTGTTTATGTCACACTCCAGATATATATTACAGCTTGTTTCGTGTACAATTGGTTTCACAACTACGCAAGTTAGATTCTCCCTCTTCTCGGTCGCATGTTGATGCACAACAAGGTTGGACAAACAGCGCAGTTACCGTACATAACTACTGCTTATGTGAAAACGGACACAGTGTCTCATGGTTCTCTTGGACAGTCTGTTTAATGAGAGGTCTCTATTTTCGGCCTTTGCTGAGCAAAGACTTGGTAGCTTATTGACATGGTTAATATTCTTCACAGGCGCCTGCGTACGAACTTTCATGACTCAATCGAGTGACCTACAAACGATGATCAGCAACCTGCTTGACAGTCGAGAAGCGCAGGGTTCTGCGCAATTTCTGTGCCACTTTCCTTCATTGGCCATCGGGTATGTTTTCGACGCTGTAGGTGGCAAGGCTTGGAGCAGACAACATGTGCTTCCAATATTTTATTGCACCAAAAGAATGACAAGCTAATGAAATAATGCTACTCAAACAGGTGAAACGGTCCTTACCCTCAAGTGAACTGTTCATAGCAAGAAGCTTGGAATGAAACCGCCCCCGCCGTGAGGTGGTTTGAATGTGTACCACGCTGATGAACCTGGTCGTCTAGGTTGGTTGACATCATGTAACGAGAGCACGAGAGCTATGCAGAACTACACTGATTCTGATGGTTGGGAATAGCGTATATAATATAATATACGCTGAAACACCTACGCACTGATGATGTCACCTCGCCTGGTGATGAAACGTTTGCAACCTAAATGCCAAGCTCGGCGAACATATCAATACCAGAACTACACTGTCTTTCATTCTGACACTCACAGGGAACTTCATAGCAGATTCATTGGATTCTCCCATGTACACTTTTTAATCTGCAGTTCACAGCAAATAGAAATAGGGCAAAAAGGTTGCACACCTCTGGTGAGCATCACATTAGATGGTGAGCACCCAAAATACTGGTCTTCAAACGCTCAGCCTTTGTGCACAATGAGTCTGCATGGAACTTAACAAATTTGCATGCTTATTTTGGATCATTTTACTGGAAAAACGGCTTCACAAAGCGTTAATTGGAGCCGGATCGAAGACGGTCTTGAGGTCCAAAATGGCCGCGAATATTGGTTGCCTTCAGTGATATCAACGCCTCAGGACCCGTAGAAATGGGCAACCAGTTTGCTACGTGTACACTTTGATACCGGTTGAGTTGGTCGTGCTTAACTTGGGTCTGCGGTTGGCATGTTTACGTCATGAGTATAAAGGATGTAGTTGGAATTTCGATTTGTGGAGTGGCGCTTGGCGTTAGTGGTTTGAAATGTCCCTGTCTAGTACACGAAGTTCACAAAGCGATGGTTTAACCATGTTCAATCCAGCACTATTGCTTTCTTTATGGTTACGCCATAGGTGACCCACGTTCGGTTGTCAGCACCAGTGCAGACAGGCCATCCACAAGTAGTGGTGGTTCCACATTAGCTGATCTTTCCTCCTCTGTGCATGTTCGACGACGTCCGGACCACGCGTTGGAATCGCCGGTCATGTCGGACACAGATCTAAAGGATTCTCAACCGTCCTCCACATTCGTGACCCGTCTTTCACCCTGTTACGATTCTCCACCCGCTACGAGTATCAGTCCGATTGCCACCTTATTGGATCCAGGTAAATTTCTCTGCTTATATACGTAGTTACTATACTTCCTACTCTTCTTGTCCTTGTTCAAAGAGGTCTTTTCTGAACGATCATTGTTTGTTTCTAGTAAGGTGTCGAAAGCCCAATATAAAATGATCATGTTGCAATAAGACCAACATACCAGATGACAGTTGTAAACATGAACTCACTGTGTGTTTAGATCTATAGATCTCGACCAGTAGGGTGTTGACTGGCAACTTCAGTCGTTAGCCATTCAGCTTTTCTTTTCTTCGTCAATCTGCATTATTGAAAGTAACGCTGGTACTCCGGTTACCTTGCGTTATCGTCAGTTGTCTGGTTGTATTTAGTTTGATCGGTTTTCCCAACAAGTTCTACTCACGTGAGCTGTTACTGTTATTCAACGAAACCTGTGTTTTCAGTGGTCCGCAGGTTTCCCACCTTCTGTGGACACAAATGCTGATCTCCATTCTCATGTTACCTGTATTTGATGTCCATTGGGCGCGTTTTTCTTGAGTTCACGCAATCGATTTTTGAACGTTCTTCGTTTACACATGTCTATACCATTTTTATTTAAATATGGGCCTAACTTCCATAGTCACTTCCTGATGAACTACAAACTTAATGGATACAACGTCGGTTGTATCCGTTCCGAAAGAATTGTGCTAATTTTATCATTTTTTCCTGATTTGACCAGTTAGCGCCAGCTCACCGACCTCAGATAGTCATTTGGACGATTCGGATCAAACAACTTCTTTCGGGTCCCCTTCCGACCGAACCAATCATTCGCGTTGTTCCGAACCGATTCCCACAGATGCGTCTTCTAGTCACACTCATTTCCCAGTTGTCAATACGGAAGCTGGGAACTGTGATTCGAGTCTGTCGGTGACATCCACCGGAATACGTGAGGGGCATATGAAAACTGGTAAGCCCGGGCCTCGGAAACCGATTGCCAACGGTCAGACGACTACAACTACGCAACCTGCTGCGAATGGCGTGCAAAAATGAGGAGTGAGTCGCATGAATCGACCTACTCACGTTTAGTAAGTGGTTTTTTCAGTTTAGTCAGGCATCTATTTATAGTGGCCCTGGCAGGGAATAGAGCACTTCATGTGTGTGTGCTTCGGTGTGCTAATGTGTGTAAGGGTGTGAAAATAATATGAAAGGTGCGTATACAGTAGTAATCTGTGTTGGCCAGACTGATCGATACGAGAGCAGCAATTAAATGGATAGGCGGGCATTAGTGATCGAATGCAGATTGGTCGAGATAATCGAACGAAGGGATCGATTGTGAGAAGCTCACTGAACGCTTTACTATGCTTGTTTAGAAGAACACGGTTGGAACTTGTCGGCCCCGTGTTGGCTGGCTTGTGGAATATTGTTTTGGTTATTCAGCTCACATGCTTGACACTGTTTAACTCTCCCTGACAGTACAGAGGTCGTTGAGTTGTGAAGAAGCTTTTTGTTCATAACCATGTGGTTCATGAGGTTGATTTCAGGAGTACGTTGATTTGTTCTGTATCCGACTGGGGAACTGTGTTCCCGTTTGTTGCCACTGTGCAATAGGAAACTAAATCACATACTGAACATTCTTCCGCAGCTTTCCTGTGTAACAACATAGTTCGTTCAGACCGTAATTATAAACATACGATACCGTCTTGTTTTTGCGTAGTTACTTAGCGGGTGTAACTGCTTAGGAAGTTTTGTGCCATGCGACGTACAAGGTTTCATGTGGAATGGATGGCGCAGCCAAGCCTCCGAATCTTAAGCAACAGGATCAGTCATAAGAACTGGGAGATCGAATTCCCGATAGTTTGAATGAAGCAGTCCACACCACTATCATTAAAACCTTCTCCGTAAAACTAGAGTACAGGCCAAATTGAACATGTTATGCGGCTGGTTTAAATGGAATGTTGTTCACATTCCCACCACCTTTATGGTGAATGAGTACGGTTTCATTTGCACAAGGGGCACAACCCTGTCAATTTGTAATGTTTTTGTGAGTGGATCCCACAGAATTACGGAGCTCATGCAATGTGACATCAGCGAGGTGTGCGGAAGCGTGTATGTTTTCTGTATGCTATCTGTCCCACGTTTCGCTTCGAATCTTGGCCCAATCACCACGACGATAGGAACAGAATTGCTATGTTTTAGCGTGTTCCAGTACGACCACCACTTGACTATCGATTACCTTTCGTCAGATGTGATGACAGTGTGATCAGATCGGTAGGTAGTTCGTCAAAATACACATCGAAAGACTAAACACTCAATCAGCTGTTCATCCAGTTAGAATTTAAGCTATGTGCTGATTGATCTACACTCTCCGTGTGCCCACCAAGCAATCACCACGAGACCACTACGACATTGATGAAGGCTTTGTCGCCTTGAGCCGGTAGACGATACTGATTGGGTTGGAACTCCACATTCGTCCAATCACTAGCTGGTTTCAGACGGTCTGGATCATGACAGTGGCTCACAGTTATCTGCAGCTATTCAAGTCAGTTCATAACATTGTTTTATGCAGCCGAGGAAATGAGCGTTCAGCGCTTAATTAATCACGTCTTCTCAAAAACAAAAACGATCGGTTCACTTGTGTGGTCATTTCTCAAGTCACACTTTGAAAATTAGTTAAAAATCGTGCTATGTACGGAATACCAAGAAAACTAAAGGCGCAGGTAGTAACATACAAACTTGTACCCGAATGCCCTTCCACTTCATACACACACGAGCGATGCCGACAGCTGCTGTTCCCTCCAACAATTGTACTCACCACACATGATCGATTTCCCGTTTTTTTCCTTCTCAGTTTTCTATCTTCTCTACGCATTCACATGTTAACACAACCAGTAAGTAATGACGCTCTTTACTTTCGCATCTTTCGATAGGCAGGTCGGCAAACTGCCTTAGTGAGTACTCGCAGGTCTGGAGCTTAAATCTCTGCTGCACCTCTGAGACACGAATCTGTGATTCTATCGCTGTTATGGATTTGAGCTCATCCCTAGCTGACTGTCGATTCAAGAGCTTCTTATTCGATGTATCGAGTAACGTCGAATCTGTTTTGTGAGATAGATACAATGGATGGTACACTGTGTTTCAACGCAGAGCAGCATTGGATCCAGTGGATAAGCACTTGTATGCTGTGATTTGCAACGCATGGCGCCAACTTAACTCAGCAGCGTTGTGGGCAGATTTTGTCGGCATACCCTGTAAGCGGCTACTTCAGTTTCTGTCAAGACTGTGTTCTACACCGTCCTTATTGGTCTTTTGAAACACACTAAACAACGAGACGTACTCATACCAACAGGTGGTTTGAGTACCCGTCTTGCTCGTGTTGGTTCATAAATCGATCATAGGGCAACTAGTTACATACTGTTACATACTGTTGTGCAGTTTTGGGCGGCCACAGTGACCCGTATCATATTATTGTTCGTGCTGGCTTCGCTGTATAATTTGTTCAGACATATGGCGCCCGTAAGTGTGAGATAATTGATAGATATTGAAGCGAGGACGACGTAATGCACACCTGTCGGGTGGCTCCGATGATCTAATTGGTTAGCTCAAATTAGGTGAGAGAGCTCAACGCATGCTGGGAACAACTCGTAACGGCTATAAAAGCTTGCTATGAGTGAAAATGTTTCAAGGGAACTGTGCAATTGAAGTTTAATTGAATTTCTGTAATATTGACTCTTCTGATCAAAAGTTGCTTGATTCCGTACGTTGCTTCGGATATGGCAGCAACCGTCGAAGTCTTAAACACGATGTGACTGAGAACTTGTACAAACACGTCACTTATCGAATGTTTGGTTGTCCACAGGAGGTAGTGCGGGCGTTTCTCTACTGGAATAGCAGACTGCTGTTCGGCGTAAGTTGTGTTGCTCGTCGATCTAGTACTATCGAGACCGTGTGCGAAGAAATTGAATCGCTTATCATCGGCCGGTCGCATTAATCTGACATGTGAGCTGACCGGTTTGAGATAGTTAATCTGACTTCATTCCGACTGTTTAAACACTGGGACCCGGATGGTCAGTTAGTGTGTTCCAGGTGGTTCTCAATTAGATGCAGAAGTGGCTCTATCTTAAACTGTCAATACGCAACAAGGTTACAGATCCAAGCCTCTCCTCGCTTTCTTTTAAAGGCGATGTAGAGAAGTTGTTATCAGAATCGACATCACCCTCTGGAGCAGTTTGGGAAACTGAAAAGGTACCTCTTGATTAGTGTTGGTTAACAGTTGTTCCCCTTTCCAGAAGTAGGACCCGTTGTCCACGTGACAGCTATAGAGGGAAGTATTTGTCTGGTCCCTATCTTTTTCACGTTACTCGCTGGCTTTATCTTGTATCGGCTGATTGAACCCATGGTAGAAGAGGTCCGTGAAGAAGAAGTGGAATAAGCATCCCGATCCGATTGAAGATTCACTGACCGCTATCTTATACTCTAGCGGGTCTCGGGACACCGGCTTTCATACATACTTCGGTCAACCGTCATGGTTCTTCTAGTTCTAAAGACCGTCTTTGATTCGGTTACTTTTGATGTACTGTGGTACGCTCTCCTTTTCTTAGAGGTCTTAGATATATGTGGGAGCCTGCTAACATCATTGTATGTTCACTGTGCAGACTGGGCTATAGTGTATGAACAACTGTTTCAGGCTTGTCAGGAGTATCCGATCTCTTTGCTTGTTCGCTTTTGTTATAAATGGCATTTTACAATGTGGGCTCCAGGATTCTATTAAATTCAGCGTTGGGTTTCTTGGCATCTAGTTGCTCTGCGTAGAGTATGTGGATGACATTGTCTTCCGTAACGCCCTTCTGCCTAAGGTGTGATTGGCAAGGCTTATATGTGTGTAATGCAGTTTTTACCTTCAAATTCCAGTGATACTTATGGACCAGGTATTCCCGCCCTGATCTTATCTATGATCGCTAGACCGTTTGAGACCGTGCACCTTCTCACTTATGTGAGTAGCGTTATCTTGTCAGCATGTTATATTGGCATGGAGATATCACAGTGAGTGTCCAACGCATATATTATCTTTATCAGTCTTTGTGTGTGCTATCCACTTTGCTCTGTGGTACAGAAACGTAACTTTTCGCTAAAGTGGCCATGAACACCTTTGCAGTGTTTACTCACAATCGTCTTCGTCAGTTAGCCCACATAACACGAAATAATTACATGAGCAACGTGACTGTTCGCTGGCGCATATTTCCAAAAATTTCGGTTCAGGTGAACTAGTAAAAATCAACAGTCTCTGATGGTAGGGTCACGTTCTCTATATACTTGCTGAGTGTCTTCCTCAACAGATTTTGTTCACAGACACCGCCAGCGATTGCACAAAATCACAAAGGGACAAAGCCATAAAGTAGTTGATTATGAAGACCCTGACTATTCCATTGAGTAAAGTCAGTTGTTCCGGCCTCCCTAACTGGAGACTTGGTGATCGCCAAAATCAATGGTTGATAATACCATCCAAACTGATTACTTACTGCAGCCAGCTTTCCCATCTTCGCTCGTTTCGCTCGATTTTGGTTTCGTCTTCTTTTTCTTCCAGAATATTCGTCGTCACTTTTGCGGTGAATGGCGGCTCGAACCATTTTTTCACGGTCAACTGTTTATGAACAAATGAGTGAATGTATTTCTACCATTTAATCATGTGGCCACATGTTTAGAAATTTGAGCACAAAGTGTTGGTTAAAGTGGATGGCAGTTTGGAATCAAATGGTTTACATGCTCTAATCGGTTTCCAGTCCGAACACCCGTGAAATTAGTTAAGCGTAGTACGACCACTGGGACTCCACGCACATGTTCACAAAACGGAAATCCATACGTTTACTGTCAGTTGTGCGAGGGTTGGAAGACGTAGAACAGTTTGTTAGTCTTCTGTCTTTAGTTTTAACAATACTTACGTTAGGGACTCGCGTCGACTTGCGATTTATTACGACACCTGGAACGCGGTCCATGGAGGGTTAGACGACAGTCGAATTTCTAACTGGCTAGTAAAGCACTATACCATTTGAGCGTAGAAATCGATAAAATTATGGAAAATATCACCCGTAGATTTACAGCGACAGCTAAATACCATAATCTTTCAGAAGATTGATTAGAAATCCTCTGTTGGTGCGTTGTTATAGTTTAACAGACAAACCTGGGTTGCTTTGTATTTGCTATTCAGAAACGACAACGTTGAGGAACGAGAAACATTTGCCAAACACCTTTTTCTAGTTAACTTTGTTTACTGTGTTACATTCTATAACAAATTTCTGTTAGCAGTTCCATCGTGTATGTTTTTCCGACTGAACGCACGGGCCACCATATCGTCTGATTAAGCCCTAGGTGGATTGTTTATGAATACATTGCAACCGCACTGGCTTGTCCATTGACTCGCATGCCCATCTGAAATTGCCTCCTATCTAACTCGAATCATTCAGCCCATTGTTCTATGCCTGATGCTTATCAGCGTCAGCAGCTACGACGTGTTACTGGTTAACATCGATGTTAACTCTCTCTCTGCTGTGGGTTTGTAAAACTCACGTCCAATGTTAGCCAGTCATGATCCCATACCTTAATTCTGTCTCAGATCTTCCGAATGCCTCTACACTGGTCTGAAGCACAGGCGGGTAACAAAACGCTTTGTTCCATGTGTTCTACCTCCATTGTCCCCTGCTTGAGATCATGTGTTTCGATACTTCTCTATCAGCGTCAAGTGGCTTTAAGTCAAGATAGCTCCCAGACGCTTGATCATGGTCTGTCTGTAAAACCAATCTGTTCGGACACAGATCGACGGTTGTAGAACGATAAGACATCTGTGATACATGTCCCTCTGTGCTTCGGCTCTGTATTAGATCATGTGTCTACACTTCACGAGATAGCCAAAACGTTGGCCCTTTTCATGTGCGCTTGTTTGGATGAAAACACCAAAACCAAAACACACTCCACAAACCTGATGGGTGTTTCTCATTCCGATTTGCAAACATCGACAATTGCGGTCACTGGGCAGAAATAGCATTAATGGCGTTGGATTCATGCTGTATGTCGATTTCATTTCATACAGACTTGTATTAGACAACTGGACCAGCTGCCATGTTGTTTGTTTGTGCGTATACAGCGTACCACGTGATTCACCTCCTTCGGGGTTTATCAGATTAGCTAATTTCATTTCAACCAACTGATCAATACATCCATTTCAATTACCAATTGTGATACACCTTGACTATTCAATCGTATTTACATATCTCACGTGGTGCATTGTTTTTATCATAGAACAAGCTATAGTGACAGGTGTCAGACTCTCATCTTAATAGGAGTAGACCGGAATCTACTGTACCCTTATCGAATTGTTCGCACGCTGATTGGCCGGTCGTTGTACGTGATAATCCGGACTCCCTGTCCATCTTTCCGTAATTGGTTGCACACGACAAAAATATCGCGCGCCGCCCGGTTGCCAGCTGCAATGTCATTGACGATCCTTCAAACCTACGGTTGATGTGTAGTTATTTTCTAAACGTTTATATGAGCCATGAGGGTTTTATAACGTAAAACAACATGCCGGTCAAAATTCACAATCAATACAATCCATTTCACAATGAACCTGGAACATCTGTCCTATCATATTTTACAGGTAAATTGTTTGAAATACAGATAGTAACAAACATTTATTTTCATTGATTTTTGATCAAATCATTCACAGCTGTACAAGGTAGACTTATAGATTCCTTCTATCTTTTAATAAAAGAAGCATAGACGCGATAAATGTTGTTATTAACTTCACGTAGACGTTAGGTCTCTTGGAACTTTTCTTCACTTCATTGATCCTCTCGTTTTGAGCTGTCTGGGCATGAGTTCCTTGACCAAACTTACTTAGGTTAGTATTTCATTTTACATTTGTTCTGTCTGTGAAGAGGTAAGTTGGCCGATTTGTACAGAAGGAGATTCCGTCCTTCAATAAATGCAGTTGACCATACAAGAATTGCCAATGAACTTCAAATGATTATATATATATATATATATATATATATATATTTGACACGTAAAAATCACAAGGAGTGGGAAAGAAACGTGCCACTCTCTGGGAAGATAATAATTTGTAAGGTGAAGGAGAGAACACCAAATGTGGGGGGATAAGGAAGAAAAAGTTGCCACTCGCATCACATGCGCCATTGACTTCCGTTCTTCGCCATTTCAGACAGTCTCTTCAACCAACGGTGTTCAGTGATCTTCGAACGCCGGCCAGGAGGCCAGGAGCGCTCTAGTGAAATAAGCTTCAGAGTGAGTGCTTTCATACCCGAACCCAATTTATGCAGTGTCCACCGGAGTGCTGATTCCAGCCTCACCCATCACTCGCAAACAAGACACGATTTGGCAGGCGGTGAGTTGGCATTCGTAAGTTGTGGCCAAGCCAACGAAGCCTGTGAGACGAAATCAATATGCTTAAGGATCAACAGAATTTATCCGTCCCAAAGACACGTCGGCGAACTTCGTTATTGTTGACACGGTGTTCCCACCAAATACCACCAATGTTTCAGAGAAAGCAATGGTCGAAAACAGATACTCCATGAACATCCTCCGCGTGAAAGGTTTCGCAACCCTACTTAGCACTACCGTTACAGTGGCATTATACACTCGGGTTTTCACAAAAAGAAAACTAAGATCCTACCGACGCCACAGATGGCGTAAGTTGGCAAAGGCCATCTGGGCCTTTGATGTGCGACTTCTGATCTCATCAGACATCTCACCAACGCCGATACAGCTTTCAAGGTATATGAACTTCTCGACTACCTCCAACGGCTCACCATCGAGAGTAGGCGCAGAGCCTTGGCAATCTCACAACAGTAAGTTGCAAGTGCCAAACTGACGGACTGAAACTTTCAATCTGTCTAAGACGCTCTGGGATCCCTATGAATCTCCACAGATTAGAGCGATGTCGTCTGTGTAATCTATGTCCCGAAGTGCAGTGCCTGGGAGCAGTTCCACGACATCATGTTCGCAGTCCGACGTCTACTGAAAACCTGAATAAGAAGGAGAGGCTAGACAACCCTGTCGTACTCCACTTGAAATTCTAAACTTGGGTGATACATTGCCCTGAGCCCTCACCCTGCTCGAAGTTTGACAGTAAACTGCTTTCAGCACCTTCACATACTTTTCGAGCACACCCTTCCTCGATAAGCAGTCTCAGAATGCAACTCTGTCAGCCAAATCGAACACCCCTCTGACGTCCAAGGAGGAGGTTAGAAAGCGAATATTTGGTAATGATTGTCAAACGAATTCTTTTGTTCAGTCCTTACATTTGCACAGAATTAAATGATTGTCATGTATTAAGGATGTCAGTTAATCGTCTGCCACACCGAGCGCTGTTTCCTGACGTTGCGACCGATTGGCACAAGGTGCGAGGTGGGCAGATGATAACCTCGCGTAGGGAAGTGAAGGGGTTCACCAAGTGGTTGGCCACTGTGGCTCGGTTCCGCCTTCCACGCTGGGGCCCTCACGATTCACGAAGTCGGTGGCTGGAGACTCGGTGAGATGGCGGCTAGTCGAATTAAGTGGCGTGAGTGTTGTCGTTGTTTGTCCGTGTTGTCTGTGAAGTGAGTATACTTAATGACGTAGTGCAGTGAAAGCCGTGAGAAATGTATCTTATTGATGACGCCTCATTCTCACTGATAGCTCGGTTATTTGTTTGCAAGGTGTGGGCACCTTGATGTTGAATGTTTGAATACAGACTTAGTTATTTTTAGTAGATGGATCTATTTTGCTCCCCCTTTTTTCTTCCTTTCTGTACAGCAATGGCTTTTTTCCCTCATCGTTGTATGTCAGTTAGGGCGTCAGTGAGAACTGCTGATGTATTACTGTCTGTGTCGATGATGATTATTGTAATATCGCACCGAATTTATTCGGCACCGTAATGGCCTTATCGCGTGATTCAATTCTAAACATGCTCCGGGTTACGTAACTGTCGTTTTCTGAATGCACATTCATATCCATCCTTAATTCCTAGCTCTACAGCGCCCACTTTCAGTACTCTCTCTGCTTGTACCACATCTCTCTCAGAGACGAAAAACTGTCCAGCCATGGATTCTGCGGTAATCGGAGCGCTGCAAATTTTTTTCTGTTTGTCTTTTTATTTTAATCTCTGGACATCGGAACGAGTTATTTGATTTCATTTTTGAAGTAAATGTCCTAAAGAGGTGGATGCACTTGATTGATCGACTGTGTTCAACTGAAGAACGTTTTCGTTTACATCGCGTCTGTTGCGGATACTTTAAGACTGTTACTTCATACCAAACTCTAGTGGTTTAAATGAACGATATGTCTGGTAATGGACAGAAGGTTTCTATGCTCCACGAACATGGATTTTTCCTCCTGCTATACGCCTAACGCTATCGAGTGTATCGACCATCGTCCTCGGGAAGGTGTTTAGCCATCTGTGGACCCTAATTTGTTCTATCAATACCTGTACACAGGCGTGTCAGCTGGCCACTTGCTTAGGAAACAGATGGTGCTCATATATCAGTGCATGAGGACTACAATATCTCTGGGTTTATCGTATGCAGATTGGGAAGTTGTTTTTTGCATACCATTACCATAAACGACAAGCAAACCAACGTACTTAACATCGTGTGGTTGCATGTAGGTTTGTCGACGCGTGCCAGTTGTTAGCCTAACGATTCCCAAACAAATAATGACTTGTGAATTCTTATCGTGTTGGGTTAGACCAGGTGCAACCGGTTTCCCGTGATCATAAATGGACTTTATAAACTGCGCCACTAGGCGTCTTAAAATATCGTTGCCGTTGCTCATAGCTCTAGGTGAGAAATGAGAATGGAATAGCTTTGAACATTATCCGAGCAATCATTATCGGTAAGTCTGCCTCCTACATTTAACTAGGATGCTCGTGGGGTTAAATGAGCATTCGGTAATCGGCTCTTATTTCCCTGTTTAAAAGGCAGTTGAGCCACATAACACTGGCATACTGAACCATACCAGTGGTTATCCTCTCTCTCTCTCTCTCTCTCTCTGCGTGTGTGTGTGTGTGTGTGTGTG
>QNGE01000418.1:200840-246983 GCA_008508345.1 Paragonimus westermani
GCTGTCTGTGAAGTGAGTGCATTTAATGACGCGTGGCAGTGAAAGCCGTAAGGAAGCTGTCTCGCTGATGACGCCTTACTCTCACTTGCAGCTCGGTTGTGTTGTTTGCAAGGTGTAGGCACCTTGATGCTGAATGTTTGAATATGGACGTAGTCATTTTCAGTAGTTAGGTCCCTTCCCGTCCCCTTCTTTTTCCTTCTCTCTTTCTATATAGGGTTTGCTTTTTCTTCATGGTTGTGTGGCAGTTAAGCATTAGTGATAACCACTGATGTATTGCTGTCTATGATGATGATGATGATGATTCATGTTTTCGTCCTATTTGGAGACCAGGTGAACCGGTTAGTACAGACGGCAGGCAGGATGTAAATCATTATCTGAAGCCGATGGTTGAATACACACCTACTTGTCAAATCCACGTCTAAATTGGTAGAGATGCCTTTCCGCTTCTCGGTCATACACTTTATAGGTTGTTCACTATAACTTCATTGACCTCCTTGCATGTTGGATGTTTTCAGTATTTCGTTGATAATATTTACATATATACTTGTTACTAGATATATATACATACATATATGTTTGCAGTGATCGTACCACAGTGCGGTAGAAATGGGTGTCACAGCAATTAGAAGGAACGATTACGATTACATAGCTGCTAATCTGAAATGAAAAAAAGGTTCTCACAACAACAACAACAACAACAACAACACTACCGGTAACACCGGTTTTTCATCATTTCTTACATAGAAACGACTTTCTACCTGTCCCACTTTCCTTCCACCTAAATGCCGATTATGAATGGGTCGCGCTGTACATAGGTAAACAGCAACTCGTTCATTTAATCGAAGCGGTGTCAGCATTGATGCTGTTCTATGTGACAGTGCTGTTGCCCACCCTACAGAAGGTTGTAGAGAGGGAGACGAAGATATAGCGTCGGTGCACACAAATCCGCAACATCAGCACCAGTGGCTTCTGCTTCTTGTTGTCATGCGAATTCCTTAACCAGTGATGTTCATTGTCCTTCTTCGGAAAGTCGAAACGCCATACTGAAACAGGCTTTCATGCCCCGAACCGGGGTCATACACCGGCTATCAGACTACCGTTCTTACTTGCACGATTTAAAAGCGGTGATTTGGCATTCATATAACGTATTCAACTCATCGAAGTCTGTGAGACGAAACCACTTTACTCAAGGTCCGTCTCAAAGGCACACCGACTAACTGTATCCTTGTTGACGTGATGTTCCCATCACTTCGCGCTGATGCTTCGGATACAACAAGTTTCGCAGCTGTCCAATAAAACTATTCGTAAATTTCTCTGCCTTCAATATAAAGGCAAATATCATATCGGAGTCACAAGCAGCGTAAGCTACCAAAGGCTATTTGAGCTGTAGTCATACGTTTTGTGATCTTAGAAGACACTCCACCAGCGTTGGCACAACCCAGTGGCACCTAACCTCCAATGGCTCATCATCATGGCTGTCAGCAAGCAAAAATATTGTCAGTCTTGCAATCAGAAGGTGTAAAGATCATACCAAACTGATGAGCCGAAGTCTTTATCCCACTTATGACGTTTTGATCCCTCCGTGAACCCTCACAGATTACACAAATGTGGTTTGCATATTCTATGTCACTTTCTTAGGTGTGAGTGCTTTCCCACTCTATAGTATTCACAGTCTTTCTGAGCGCTCTGTAGGACCTAGCCCACTGCAAAGTTGAATGTAAAGGTGTCTGGGTAATCTTGTCGCACTCCGCTTGGAATTCTGCAGTTCGACAATAACCTAACCTAACCCGATTCAAGGTTTGACAACAAGTTGTTTTCATGATGTTTATTTGCTTCTGGGACACACTCTTCCTCGATAAACAGTTCAAGTTTGCAGCTCTGTCAATTGAACCAAAGTACCCATTGATGTTGAAGAAGACGTCATTTGCCGGATTTCTATATGGTTTACGGAGTGCGTGGTTTCGAACAGAGCTTCCACGGTCAGGAAGAACCTCAGTCTGCTCTCCACGGATATCTTGTTCATACCTCTTGTTTAATCTACAAAATAAAACGTCTACAAGCAGCTTAGACGTAGTAGAAATCAGATTATCGCTCTGTGAATTGCACGCAAATTTCTTGGTTCATTTTTGGAACTGAGAACACTGTTATCCAAACCTCAGTCACTTGGAACAACTCCACTGACCAAGGGTTTCCGGAGTAGAGCTGCCAACAATTTGGCCGTGGTTGGGCATCCATTTGCAAATGCAGTGGGATGAAGTTCATCCGAGCCGAATACCTTGTGGCGTTTCACAAACTTGATCTCAATTGAGAATTCTGTTTCCGAGGGCGGAGAAACGTCAACCGGGGTGTTCGAAGACAGGGTCAGTGGCATAGGTAGCCAGTTGAACTGCTGCTAGCGGTGCTCAGTCCATCCTCTTAGGTGTCGCTAAAGGCTACGGTAGGCCCAACGTTTGCTTGCAGATTGTCGAGAGTTAACGTTTGGATCGCACTAATGAGTACTCGCTAGGAACGGACTGTTATCAGCATAAAACTGTACCAAACGTTCATCGTTGCTTGTCCGACATACCCCGTAAGCATATTAGCAGCTCAAACCACGTTTGTCATTACGTAGGCTGTCTACTCTTGTGTTGAGATATCCAGCCAGTGTTGCGATGTTTGCGCTTCGTTCGAGGTGCAGAACATTAGTGAGATTGTCAGAAGCGTCACCTTTGGTTGTGCCTGGACTATTGCGTTTGGAAACACAATCGGGCGTAACAAGATGACAACGTTTTTGAAAGAGTGTCTCTTAATGTCGTTGACTCAGATGGCGCAAGGGTGGCTGTCAGTTGACACGCAGTTATGCCACACTTTCTCTTCACGTGCACCTAAGGAATTTCCAATGCCGGTTTGGTCAGTGGTTTGAGTCACGGGGTCTCTAGGCAAACGTAGACTGTACACATACTGAAAATCGGTTGAATGAGATTAGAAATGCAATGGTATGCTAGGATCCCGAAGCCATGTTTCAACAGGGCTATAAATGTTGATGGCGCGAGTCTCCAACGTTCGTACAAGTGCCATCTTATGGGCTACCTGCGTAAGTGTCCGAAATTTAAGAGATCAAACTAAACTGCTGTCCCTCGAGCATGCAATTGATATGTGTTAAACAGGCAAACAGAATTTGGTGTTCGCCTCATCACCGTAGTGTCTTCGGCTACGATTGCTAATGGTAAGTGAGACAAGTGTCTAATATATTTTTGAAAATATGATTACTGGGTCATGAAGAAACGAATCACTTAACAAGTGTGGAAAACTGAGACACATTACGTGAGTTCGAAAAGTTGTGATGCGAAGTCAAAACCGTTTGCCGTACTTCGGCTGGAGATTTTGGGTTATATTGTGAAACACAATTCATAATTGTTGATGAGTTTACAATTGTTCTGTGGGTTGTGAACTTCCCGGGATGAAAAAGGGTGTTGACTTCGAGCCGCCACCTGGACTGTGTGGATCAAAACTCCAATTTACAGGACAATTGGACGAGGCGTGGATTTTTGAATCCGTTGCAGACCGAGGATCAGTAGTCTGACTTGTACGCTCTCCGGATGGAATGCATCCATCCAGACTGGTCAATGCATTTTGCAGGAGAGCTCGATGGGGTCATCTAAACTATTCAATTTCCTTTGTGGAAGGCGAATCTAGTATGTCCGGGCAGCCAGCAGGTTCAAGACGAATAGAGTTGTTACGACGCTTGTCTGTTACCCTGGATTGAGTGACCAAATTCGTCCGAAGGTAGTTCATCTATTCAAGACACCCGATACACCGTTCGCACTCGTTGGAACCCGTGATCATCACGCTGATTCGCACTTCTTCCGTGGGATTCGTCCGTGGCTGGTGGAGGCCAAAGATGTGCACATACCATACAGATAACACCTAGTTCAGGAGTCCACGTGCTCCCATTGGGACATCGAAGGGAAAACATGCGACACATGGTGTCTTCAAAGTCTAAGTGTGGCATTTTGTAGTTGATCCGGCCACCAACCGTAAATCCAGGTCTCTGCGATGGTACTACCGCTCATTCATGTGGATGCACCCGATGACTGCGCTAGCCGGTCCGTGTACTGAGCAACTGAAATGTATATTTCTCGTCACTTCTACTGTTCAATAGGCGAACATTAATAGTCTGAGTGGAATTATTACGGCTAAGATTGCCAGCAGATCTATGTTCTCAGGAACCTATGCGTTAACTCTTGGTTGCTGTAAGTGACGTTTTTGTGTTATTTTGACCCTAACTCATTCAAACAATCTTACATGTATGCTATTTGAAACTGGATGATTGTGGTACTTCTAGTCAATGATATTTCGTCTTAAACGATGTGTCCATCAAGCTGTGCACTGGATTTTATCAACTAGGCAGAGAGAGCACTTTTGTTTATACTAACGATTGCGCAATTTCAGTCAGTTTGCTTCACAGGTAACTTCTACTATCACTTTGTTCCGATTGCTTTTGACCGTTATCTATTGCTGTTGAAAATATATAATGGTGCACTTCGGAGAGAAGGAGGCAGGGTTGGCCAGCGCACAATTTCCGTAACGTAATGGGAAAATTTGGCTCTTAATTACTCGGGCTGTGGACAGCTGGATGTTAACGACATAAATTCATGTATTCAGTTATCACTCTTCATCGTTCATTTGCTTAGACATAGTGACCACTGTCATTCAGTCTTGTAGATCGAAAAATCCAATTGATAATGTTTTCAAGTTGAACATTACTTGCGTTTGATCACAGCCTTTGCATTCAGATAGACTTTCCGGCCAGCCTCTTTCGAAAGGAAACCCGAGACTCGAGTTTAGTTCTTCTTAAAGCTCGTCAATGGTGCACATACTTGTCATGACCGGGACTAGAACTCCAGCCACGTTTTCCTGTAATATCCGTGTTCATCACTGCACCATTCACCTCACATTACGCAGGACCGAATTGTCATATCTGAACGCCCATCCACTTTCGCTTGTGAGCAATGAAGGCTGCGATCAATTGTGATTGATGTTCAACTCGAAGTTAACTAAATTCCCCCTACTCATCAGTGACAGTGCTTTCTTTTCTCAATTTCTTCGTTCGCTCCATTTTTTTCTAATACAGATTTCTGTTTTCATCTTGTCGAATATCACCAGCTCACTGTTTTTCACAAACGGCTATCTTCGGATCAGAACATGCGGGTCCGTCTGCTGGTCTTCTCACTCGCAATATCAAAGCACCTGTGTTATCTGAGTGGTATGGCCCAGTTCTGACCGGCTTTGTTTACTGCATTCAATTTCAGTGTGTGTTCTGTTGACAGTGCAACTTATTTTCTCCTGCCCCGTTGGTTGACGATAATTTGAATTGATGCACTATCACCACTGCTCTCGTGTTATCCTTCTGTTCTCTAGCCCGATTGCTGTCTCGGAGTTAAACAACCAAACATGCATTTTCTACTTGGCCTCTGTACCGATTCACGTTTTCTTGTTGTTGACCGACTCTCTTTCTTGATATCAATCAGATATTATGGCACTGCGCCTTTATTTTACTAGCCTCGTCATTTCCTCTATTCTGTCTGTACACACTTGTTGTAGTTGTCTTCTGCAATTCAGTTCCCGGTGTTACCCCCTGTCAGACTCTGTGGTTCAGATCGATCCCTTGCTCAGTGTAGTCCACCCGCGGGGTTCAACGGTGCCACAACTTCCACCGAGGAGCACATTCAGAGTATGACTGTTCCACTTTAACCAATCACATCTCAGTCTCTCCGTGTGGATATAGATGTGACTTATCATACAGCTAACTAGTTATTTTCTTCTAGTTTACTTTTAATCTCACTTTATGTTCAGAGCGCATTTCATCGATGAGGTCCAGTAGAATGGATTCTCCACCCCCACCCCAACATGCCCGCTGTCCTGTTGTGTGGCCTTATCATCATCTAGGCTGTCGCTTGTATGTTTTGTCAAATCTATGCGCGTTCGGGCTAGCGTCACTGAGCTGTTAGATGCAGCACAATGCTGGCAACTCGTTAACAGGTTCCCTCAGATTACCAAACTTATGAGTCCGCCTTCCGTAGGTTGTCTACTGTTATTGTTATCAACACTGTTGTTGTTGTTGTTGTTGTTGACATGACTATAGATACGTGATACGTATTCAGGACCGGTTTCCACCTATGTTTTCTTTGTTCTCATTCTTTTTTTTCTATTAACAGATCAGCTTCGATAATCGTTGTGTTTATATGTTTGTATATGTCTATCTGTTTGCAGTATTTGATCACGTGGCTACCTGCCTACTTTCTCTGCCGCACTGCTATAGTTTTCCGGCCCCACTTTTGTTTGTTTCTGCGCACACGCGCCACCTGGTCAGTTCTCGCTGTCATCCAGAGGTTTTCTAACTTTGTCGTCTCGACCCCAGTTCACTCCCTCACCTTGTTTCAAGCTGACCGGACAGCATCTGATTTCCACAGCTATTTTTTTTCACTCTACGAGAAAAAGAACCTTATTTTTATGCCACAATTCTATTATCGTCAACCCACTATTTCTGCTACCGTTTGAACTCTGAATTTATGGTGTCGATTCTTGATTAGCAGATGTCTGTGTGTGTATTCGTGCACGTTTGTGCAACTGTCGTATGCGAACTGGCTTAGCCTTTACACACACACACACACACACACACACACAATTTGACGATAGTGCTATCTCTGTGACAAGCAGCAATATGTACAACTCGTGTCCTTGCTGTAGTTTGTGTAACACTTATCACCCTCCTCGCGCTCTTTCTCCCTCTCTGTCTGAGATACACAGATTCCGCTTATCTCACTTATCCCCTCTCCCTGGTCTTCATTCCCTCTAACCTGACCGCTTAGGGTGCGCTATTGTGGACTGGCTTGATTATCCGCATTGGCTGTGATTCACACGAGCGCCCGAACCCGTCGGCTGTGCTGCACCCTCATCTCCGCTCACATCCGTACCATCTGTCGGCCATCACCACTAGAATGTGTCCGCGCATCACGATGGTAACCGGACACGTGCGGATATTTTGCTGTGCGGTCTAGCTGTGCTTTCTCGTCTTGTGCCGCTTTGTTTTGACGGTGTCGCGCACGTGCGCGCACTCGCTCGCTCAGTTGTGCGTGTGTATGGGTGCATGCGTATCCGTCGCTCCAATCCTGCGGACTAATTAGCCACGTCCAACTATTTTGTAGGCGTGTGCAGCGCGATTTGCCACCATTATTATTATTATCATTATTATTATTATCAATATTACTATCCTTATTCTTAATGTTATTATTCTTATTGAGTTGGTCAGTAACCGTGGTTTAGATAGCTTATTCTCTGACGGATGCCTCTGCACATTTGTCGCGTTTTTTCCTCTTCTTCGTTCACGCGTAATCAAAGCGTTCGGGGATGGGGGGGAGCTGAATACCTCTTGTGATGCACAGTGCGTGACTGTTTTGAGGCGGCTTCAGCTAACCGTATTTCTGATGTGCACACCGATGTCCAGTTAGCACTTGTAAGCCTATCGTTTACCCCTTATATCTAGTGTTCATTTTTGAATCTAGCTTGTTCATTACATAGTCGAATACGAAGACTATGAACAAATACTCATTATCCATTGTAAAGCCATACTGCTAGTTTGAGAATATCGGATCAGGTGTTAGGTTGTCTGTCAGTTTGATCAGTTAGCTTTATAATTTTTCATACGGAATGGTAACTTGAAGGCTTAGATGCAACGATCCGATCGTGTCTATTTGTAGTAGCGTGGTGTGTGATTGAAGCAACAACCAGCACACTCATTCCGGAAATGTACAAACCAATGTTCTCTTAACCAGCGGGTACAGGCTCATGTAGAGTAAAGATGTGTTGTACTTGATGAGTAAAACTGAAGTTCAAGGCTAATCAGCCACGAAAGTTGCTGTCAGCTGAACGTAATGATCATGTCAACAGTGTGTTTTATGCACCATGAAAAGTGAATTTCGTTCATACCTTTAATAAGTGTAGAATAGAGGTGATAAACTGTCTTCAGCTAGACACCGACCGATGCTTGCTCTCAGTCACACGATGAGGTTAGTAAACATATTTTGGTACAAATCATCAAACAGGTTCGTTTGTCTTGTGTCTAAAGATTTCAACCAATCGCTTCCCACACCGAACATTCGTTCTCGGTGTCCCACTCGATTATCGTAAGGCATGAGATGAGCAATTCAATCCGATAGGGTACTCGCTATGGGTTGCGTTCGTCTCCTGCATTTGCACCCTCGTAAGATTAGTTTGTTTGCAGACAATAGGATGAAACATTTAGAACGGGTAACACGATAGATGTATGCATTTCGTATTGATTTATCGGCACCAAATTTACATTAACTTGACTACTTTTTTGCAGAAAAAAAATGCCGGGAGTGTTCAAGCAATCAGCAGGTTCATCACCATCAGAGACAATAATACATCAGCTGACATACAACCATGAATGGAAAAAACAAATCCTGTACCGAAAAAAGAGGAAAAGGGAAGGAAATGGACCCAATCCCTAAAAGTAATTACGTCTGTGTTCAACCATTCAACATCAAGGTGCCTACACCTTGCAAACAAACAACCGAGCCATCCGCGAGCGTAAGGTATCATCAACAAGACAGCTTCCATTGTACCANCAACATCAAGGTGCCTACACCTTGCAAACAAACAACCGAGCCATCCGCGAGCGTAAGGTATCATCAACAAGACAGCTTCCATTGTACCACGTCAATAAGTGCATTCACTTCACAGACAACTCGGAATAACAACGACAACACTCACGCCACTTAGTTCGACTAGCCGCCATCTCAACTAAAGTCTCCAGCCACCGACAGTCTCAGCGTGGAAGGCGGACCCGACCTACCCCTCATGAACGACTTTATTTTTCTACGCCCGGTCATCATCTGCCCATTTCACACCTTGCGACAGTCGACCTCAGCTTCGGCAAACAGTACTCGGTGCGGCAGACGACTAGCTGACATCCTTAATACATGACAACCATCTAATCCTGTCCAATTGTAAGGAGTGAACAAAAGAACTCGTTTGACAATCAGTGCCAAACACCCGGGTTAGGATAAGTCATTACGTTCCGGGGAAGGTCAAGTCAACGAGTACTCGTTTGTGAACACAGAGCTGGCTTAGGTCGAGTGATTGGTTGCCTTGACAGACCGTACGAATTTGGGATTGGAGTGGCATGACAGGATTCTGCATACTCAGACTGTATCGATAGCGTAACGAGTGATCAGGGACGTGTCTTACGACTTCGGAAACTAGCTGTTTACGTGTCTAAGCAAAGTTGTTACCCTCCGGTAGCACGGACTTGTGCACCCCACTTAGACAAATGTTGCTTCACTCTAATGATCATGCGTCGGTCGAGTCTGTCTGTGTAACTCTTTCCACATTCGCATACAAAATGGTAAGTCCAGTGTGAGTTGGTACCGATAAGGTTGTTTTTTATTGATTGAGGGTACGGGTAGCTTCTGAGTCCGAGCGACTACACTGAATGCAGCTGCAGTAAGTGCTCCGTTGATCGAATTTTTTAGCCGTTTTTTGATGCATGTTTTATTCGCTCTTAAAAAACAACAATGTAGACGTTTTTCCCCACAATGATCATTTCTTCTCATGATGTTTTTTGTCTGTTGTGTCGTCCTATGAACTTTTGAGGGTAACTGTTCGATCGTAGAGCAAAAATAATCAAGTCTATAGTTCCTCCGTAAGACTGTCCTGAGTAGAGATTCGTCTTGCTCATGTGAACGACATATTCGGTGTTTGTTTATGCGGAACCGATGTGAAGCTGCTGAAGTTCAGCTATTGACCAGACCACGTGAATTTTCAACAGGTAGCGCTTCTAGTAAAACCGTCTTCTGGGCGACTCCTAGATACGTCTAGAAATAGCGAGAAGTTGTAAGCCTCAACTTCGCGCGCAACATTCAGACTATGAAGGTAACTATTCACGTGTTGTAACAGGTTACCTGTTGCCTGCTTAAGTATGGAAGTTGATGTTTTGTCGATGTGACTCTTGTAACACGACAAGCTTGCTTTATTCCTAATCATCATCGTCACAATGATCTTCAGTTTAACCGGGTCGCCGCTCGTCTTATCAGTTACGTGGAATATCTTGGAAGAGCAAAGCTCTTCTGAAGGGGTTGAAGTTTAATAAGGGAAGGCTAAGCAGAACTAGAAGTGGTATAAATGCAAGTACACAATTGACTGCAACAAGGCGCTATCGCGGATAACGTTTCTAACCAACGATTTGAGTGGTCAAGAGAAACTCAGCCAGACAAGCGACACCAACCCTTTATTCAATGGAGAAGTCAGGGTTTTCATATTCCTTAACCGCGTTGCTGTTTGACGACTACGTGGTTTTACCCAACTGTTGTTGGCCTCAGCGCATAATGCCCGGTATGGTAAACACTTAATCGGCATGCGGACTGCGTGATCCAACCATCGTTGGCGATGCAGTGCGATTAGTTGGCGGATTGATGGTGCATCCCGAGGGTTCCGCAATACGAGCCGGCGAATGGTCGTGTTGTTCACGCGATCGGTCCGCTCAGTGTGAGCTGATTGGCGGCGACACCGATGGTCAGACACAATGAGTCTGCTATATATCTTCGTTGCGAACAGGCCACGTTTCCCAACCATAGCGCAAAACAGGAAGTACAGAAGCATTATATACCACTTCTAAGGACAACCTAACTTCTTTTCGATTGCACATACGACGCAGGTTGGCAAAGGAATTTCGTGCCTATGCTATCCTCGCTGATAGCTCAGCAGCAATACTACAAACTGATGAGATAGTGCTACCCAAGGATGTGAAGATACCTGCATTCTAGAAGCTAGGAATGGAAATACCTCAGATCTGAAGTTACACTTTGAAAGAACAAAGCCAGGTTTTCCTCAGTTCTTAGCTGTTAAGAGGAGCATCTAACGAAGCAGCTAAGCCGCATCATGCTATACCGATCAGCCGATCAGATTGCAGCCGCGCGGTCTTATCTCTGTAGGCTCTCTGGACCGTGTTTTCTTGCGTTTGTTCTCTGATGCCCCGTAACATGATTTGTTCTGTCGCCCTGATTGCCACAGATGACCATTTCATCTGATTCTCTCTGTCGCCCGGATTGCCTTGTGTGCCCCTCTCGTCTGATTTGCCCTGAATCTTGTTGGCATTGTATAATAACTGTTTCGTCTGTGGCTTGTGTGACCCATCTTTGACTCGTTTATCTATAAACGGCGTTATCGCGTCTTTCCTCCTTTTCGGTTTTGGGTCAAACGATTGAGCGCACAATAAAAAGATGATCCAATATTAGCATAAATAATCTTGTCACACTGGACCTAACAAACTTCCCATGGCTTCTCCATCTACGGACTGCTTGAGAAAACGGAAACTGGCGCTCTCACTAGGAAGCAACAAAATTTCCTTCGGCATATTTTAGAGTGGCAACGCAATGTGATTCATTCTGACCATACCATCGTGCCTTATGACCTGAATGTCATTGTTCGCGAAGTGTATGCGACCGAGAACGTGAACCACTGAGCCTTCCAAATACAAATTCACCCTAATTTCGTCATTTGTTTACAGACCGTGGACACTGGGTTTGGATGTTTTAGTCTAGACGCAGTCTTTGTTAGAATCAGACCTCACCCTACCCACTCCTTTTCCCAACACCATTTGTTCATTCCCGTTACCGTGGTTGCATGTCTGTTAGGCATCACTGTTAGCTATGGGTGTATTATTGGCAACAATCACTATGAAATCGTCCCCAAACACGCACAGTTTCGCAAGTGGACTTCATATTCACCTGTAAAGGACGCTCGGCCTGGAGAGTTGTTTATCGTGCGAAATCCATTACAATCCATTATAAGAACACTGATTTGCATGTCCGCTTTGTATCCGCACCCATTGACTAACAGTAAATCGTCATTCGCCTCGATAACACGTTCCACACTGTGCATATACTCGTTCCCAAAAGTCGCTTCTGGTCTCGTCTTCCTGGCGCTCAAACCTGCTCTGTAATTCTCACTCATATGGGTCGTACTACACTACTCACAAGTGAAGTATTTTACACTGAACGATACTGCAGAACTCGAGTTAGATGACGAGCGACGGAAGAACGTTGTATGGATATAACTGAAACAACAGAATTGTATACTGCAGAAGCCAGAGCTAAAATGGTACGCTGTTATGCATTGTGTCGATTGTGAACATTCCGCGTGCTCTAAATTGATGAGGAGCAAGAAGGTTGTGTGGGGTTTTCTACTTAAAATATCACACTAACATGGTAGGGGCTTTAAAGGTGCAAAATTGCTTGACAAGGTAAAGGGGGAAATACGAGGCACGTACACTGATGAATCAAGAGACTAAGTTGAAGAAAAGTGGCATCCAGGTAGGGATGTGAGTGGCAGAAGTGTACAACTAGGGTTAAATTTAGCAGTTCCCCTTCTTGTGGTGCGTACTGTTTCTCAGTGGTTTTTCCCTATGGAGACACTAGGTAAATAGATCTCCGAAAATGATCGACATAACAACTCTGCGGTCGTCTTTGGAACGGTCGGCCTTGATCAGTCCTGTTTGTGCCGTTTTATAGATTTGCTTCTTTCCACAGTGCGTGATTTTCCGTCGCATCTTGAGGCCGTTCACTGTACTGCATTAAGAATACCACGATGAAATTTTTGCTTCGATAGCAAGAACGTGATGACTTAACTAACGCAAAGGAAAAGCCGGTATTAATTAGCTCACTTCGTGTTAGTTACCTTGATTGAGGAAGTATCACAGGTTGCTCGGATTAACAAGGGCTTTACTATTTAGGACGTAGTTGACGAGCAAAGTAGGTTCGAGGACTTCAGACGCGGTTCTCCGGAATTTATCAAAGTACGGACCTTATTGGTTCCTCCGACCAGTCAGTTGCCAGAGCTGTCTACGGATCTTACGTCTACGCGGAAGAAGATTTTGGGGTTCGTGATCGACCTGGGGCTGTAATGCGAAAACAAACTGCCTTGTAAAACATTCCCATTATTTCACTAGCACACATGGCCGGTGGACGCAAACGCATTTGCACCAGACGCATTATCTAAACATTGGGGCGGAGCGATGACTGACTCACAGCTGCTTTTGTGGACGAAGTGAAGTGTGATATCCCTTTATGTGGACCGCAACAGCTATGAAACCCATCCTCATAGAAAACAGAGGAAGGTTCTCTCGGAACTAGAGAGCTGCAAATGTAAAGTATTGTATAGTGAACAATCTCGTTTTCAGTGACTCATCAGGCCAAACACATTGCATTTGTATCACGAATTTTACAGGGGAATCATCAGAGGGGGGACGGGTGATTAATGAGGTCAATCAGTTCAGTGTCATATTGCAATCAAGTACCCACTTGAATAACAGGCCTTGACGGGCTAACAGGGTGTGGGGTTGGCCAAGCAGATCCAAGGCTTGAACAGATCGAGAAAGCAATATCGAAATCCCGATGGTGTTTACAACAGACTGGAATTATTGATTCGGCTGTGTTTGAAAGAAGTCGCCCCATCGGTACCATGATTCCCAGACCGTACGGTTTACACAGAATTCATATACTTGGGGGTACCACTTAGACCAATTTTGGACATGTCTAGCTCTCCATACCACTCACTAGCCAAGTGGTTACCACAAATAGTCGGTCCCGTCAATCGGAAACTGTCGATACACATCTTACGTGACCCCTTTGATCTGGTGAATTTAATCAAAGGTACCAATTTGTTTGGACAAATAATGTTTTCTCTTGATATCGTATCCTTAGTTATCAACGTCCCGCTGATGAAGACCATAGTTTATCTATGTGATTATTTGAAGCACTGAGTTTCCTTTAACCACTTCATCAGGGCAGAAAGAAGACATATTGCGATATGTTAACATTTCATTTACTCTCATCAGTCGCCAACATGCCAGTTATATACATCAAATATTTAACGACACACAGGGACTAGACACACATACAAGCACACCAGTTATTATGTACTCATGACCATGGCAACCCGACCGGTTGTTTCAACCACTTCTGTGCACATAACGTCGGTTGGTAAGTTCGAATGAGCATCGCTTCGCAGAAAGCTAGTAACTTCGGATTTCGGTTGTGCAACAGTATCTTGAATGAGTTAACCGGGTCAACTTGATGACCTGTTGTCATGAGATGTTTAGCAATCGATGACGTTGGATTTTGAGTAGTCAGTGCGTCAAGTTGGGACTGGTGCGTCATCTGATGTTTCAACCACTTCGGGATGTGTTCGGCGACTCGCCGATTATATCGAGGCTAGTGACAGAGGTATTCAGATAACATCTACGGAATTCTGACAGTTTTTTTATCTGTGCACTTAAAACGTGTAATTTAAATTCATCTAGGGAGCTTATCGACATAAGATCGATGTCGCAATTGGAGCACCGCTGAATTGTTTGCAGATATATTCGTGGTGAAATCAGAAGACGAACGGCTGAGTTCGGCGGTAGGCCAATGTAATTTTTGTGAGAGGTGAGTTGACAACATTCTCTGTGTACTCAAATACAATGTAAATTCGACCAACATCTTGGTTAGATTCGAATCTACACACGCAAATTTGCTATTTTCGTTGGAGGGTGAAATGAATAGCCAGTTAAGTTTTTTGGATGTATGTTGACGTGGCCCAGCTGATGGCTCAATTCAGCGCACAATACGCAAAAATGGTACGTGGAATGGTTAGTACATTCATTTCAACAGTTCTGTATCAATCACTCTGGAAAGAGAGCTAATTAACTGTTTGACGGACAGGGCCGTAAGAATATGCACGGTTGATAATATTGTTATGAAATTGACATTCATACTTAAAATATTCATACAAAATGGCTACCCAGAAAGACTCAAAGACAGAACTATTACAACAGCGGAGTGAAACGGACCAGGTAGATCTAGTGGAAAGGAAAACGGTACATGTCGGATTACCCTTCACAGGTGATGTGTTAACTGAAACTATCACACGTAGATTCACAAGGACGGTTAATGCAAAATGTTACACCGCTACATCACGTGTCCACTTTACGTCCAATCCGGTTTTATGTTCACGTCTAAAAGACAGTGCCCGCTTCTGCCACCTCGTTTTTGTATACTCATTTACTTGTTTCTGTGGAACCAATTGTGTTGGCCACACGACCAGGCGTTTATCTGAACAGGACCGGGGACACCACCCAGCTTGGCTCAACATTGAAATAACGAGATCTGTCAAAAGTGCCACACTATCGCACCTGGTAGATTCGAATCACTCTGTCAGTGTGATGGACGCATTTCGCCTAATCTACCAAGTTAAGGCCACCCAGTCGAGGATAGTGAAGCGCAGGATTCTATCCACAAATGAGGCCATTTGAATCCACCTGTACAACCCACCCTTGTGAGCCCAGGAACGTGTGACTTCGAATTGACTGACCTCATTAACCACCCGTTCCACCCGTAATGATTCTCCCGTAAAATCCGTATTATAAATGGAATGTATTTAGCCTGATAGTAAATCACTGGAAACGAGTTCGTTTGCTATACGGTATTTTTCATGACTATGCTGTTTATTTCCATGAGATGTAGATGTCGTTGCAGTGAATACCCGTCGATTCAAAAATTACCCCGGAATTTCGGAATAGCGCACCAAAACTGAACCTGAGACGGATTTGTCAATACGAACCATTAATCAGTAGTTGCACAGTGTGTTGCCTAACTGACGAGAGACCCTGTCAACTACCCGTTATGGCAAACTCAAGTGCGGCTCTGGAGTTTTGGCGACTGTTCGTTTATGGACTGGTGGGATGTTATGTCAATCCGAAGAATAGTTGTTGGGTTCGCATTTTCTTCTGTACGCGATCAATCAAACCTTTGTTGAAAAGAACGAACGCATGCGTCTCTACAACAAACATTTCAGACCATACTGTTCGTCTGCTTAGAAACATAGCATCAGGTTCGATAGTAAGCTACATGACAATGGGTACGATTGTAAGAGATGTCTGCGACCCCTCCCTGATTAAAACTATTTCGGAAGTTGTATTGAGGTGTGCATCGAGTCACACTGAAGTGGAGGGTGAAGGTTTAAGTAATGAAGGACAACTGCTACGAATATGTTAAATTTGGTTGAGAACATCTGGAACACGATGAAGGTAAGAGTCAAAGAGTATCTGTAGGTGCACCACGAGACGGTAGTAAGCGGTGACTGTCTGGATGTGCTGAGTCAACAGGAGGTGGAGAACACGGACCGTAGAACGAATGACTATTTCTGCCATGTGTGTCATCGTTACAGAACTTTGCGCTGACTCCGCGTAGCTGAATGCAAGCGATGAACGGGTAAAACTAAGGGGTTTTAACGATAAATCTCAGCCTTCGCAATGAGTGAACAATCTTCTGGTTAGTGTAGCCACAAATCGACTTATTCATCATACTCACTGAAATTTGTTCCCGATGAAGTTATCACGTGGTCTACAACTTTTTCAAACCTACTCCCTCATTCTTATTCGTCAGGTGGGGGCCAAATAGCAAAGTAGTTACCCGTATGTTTTACACAATACAACGTTTCGCATTCACAAATGAAAATAGTAAACGATATATTAACATCCCGCAACGTCGGCTTTCATTCTACAGTTTGCCGTATAAATGATCGATTCCGTGAGACGGTTTTTATGGTAAACCTGTTATGACCGCAAAAGACACTTGGCCTGCGAAGCTATTTATTGCACGAATTCCCGTACAGGTTGTGTTAAAACGTAGGATCACGAGCACGTAAACTCATTTGCACTACTGAGGTGCATTCACGCAGTGGGTAGCAGTACATTGTCGCTCGTCCTGATGACACTTCTGCCATAGTACGTACACACAACCCCAATAGTCACTTCTGGTCCATCGTTTTCCTGGCGCTAGGGCTTAGCCTTTATTTCCCGAACGTACGCGCTATACTACTCACAAACGAGGCTGCCTGTTATGCAACAAACCTATTAACATGAGCACTACATAGACAATTAGTGTCAACTGTTTAACAGATATTGTGTTGTGGAATCTTACGACACTTTGTTGCATTACTGATTGCCTCCATATACGTTAATATTACTTCCCATGTTCACGTGATACCATGCAGCTTGTGTCTCTATCGAGGGACTGTTTCAGTCACCAGTTGAGAACTAAAAACGAGTTCAAAGTATTGGGACGACACAAGACCATGAATGATTCGGCTGGAAACTTCCATACAACCCTGTAGAGAATTAATTCGATCTTCGTTGAGTCACTGTACCTGCAGATAAAGTTTCTGTAATGCTTCCGGACTGTGTTTAGAGATAGTGGGGGTCATGTGTATTGTGGGTAAAAAGTGTGCCAAAATTGCTGGAATTTTCTTCAGTTGACATAATTGGAAATAATTGATGAATCCATTGTTTAATTTCTGACCCTGATTATGATCCCAGACGAACTTACTGCTGCCATCAAAATTTGTTATCTGCTCAACCGATTCACTAAACTAAGGAATATTCTACCGTCTATATATTTGAGATGACCGTGGTGAAGACAACAGCAGACGACCGGTGGTCGAGGATAGCATTGTTTCTCAGTCCAAATTTGTCAATTTTCAAACTGATAATGTGAGAAAACGAGAAGAGAAAACGTAAAACTAAGCTCGTTAAATGTAACAAATCTGTTTAGATTCAGTGAGGGTGGTCGATGACATATCGCTCGATCGAGTGATGACAATGTGGAAACAGCTGAATGCCTACATTTTCGGTATAGTTCAATTAAAACTAAGCCCCAGTCAGCAGTCCAGCAACGGTAACACTTGTCACCAAATTTTCGCAACCCTTCGGAAGCGGAATTTTAGCTGCATTCATTCATCGGTTAAGACGTCTACTTTCCAAATATAATCGGCCAATCAGATTACGTAAGTCGTGCCTTCAGGAATTTTGTTCGTAGAATTTCAAAATATCTTCACGCCGTTGATGGTTTGAAACTCCCCCCCCTCCACACACATAAACAACAACGTGTATCAGATTTGGGACCCAAACACAGAGGTTTTAATGTAAGCTAGTAAATAGTGATACTAATTGAATACGCGAGCAAACCGTGTTATAACAAGGTATTATGCCGACTAATGCCAACGAATTCAACATCGTCTATCCAATTCTACCAAAAAAACCTATAACGGGTTTACTTCAGTGCCCTTGCCTAGAACAATTGAGAATCGAACGCCTAATGCGTAGTGGCGAGTGCTCGGATCATCAAAGTCTACTACTACCTGTGAATATTGATGTGGATGTGGAACATCTTATACAGATGGACTTGAGCGCCGGTTGTGAGCAGGAGCAACAGAGCATTTCCCGAACTGGGTCGAACAACAGTTCACGCAAGCACAACCTTATAGCCACACAAGAGGGCGAGAAATCTGAATTGCCCATTGCAATTTTCATTTTAATCACGCAACAATAATGTTATTCGACAACCTCATCTCACCTTCTGTACTCAACGTTAAGCAGCTAAACACTACGCCTTGCTGAAGCTGTTGCCACCCAAAAGGTCAGACACGTGCTGTAGGTCCAAATTCGATTGGGTTGTCCCTACAACGGTAGTGACAATGAATCTGAATTCTGACATTTTAGCTTAATTTGCTGTTTCGGTCGATCGTCCACTTTCCCATGTGGACAGCCTGTTGAATACATTTGCGAAGATGCGATGAAATTTGTCCGGACTTAAGCCGCGCAATATCATAAATATTTTCCGAATGACGTCGAACGGTGATTGGTGTGCGTACGTAATCTTCTCGTTGCAAAGCTGACATACATGCAAGTTCAACAGTACTGATTTTCAACAAATGTTTAAGACTGACGAGCTAGTTTATCGGTGACGTGCTGAACAGTGACATGCAGTAGCTGGTGAATTCATCCATCTTCGTATCTGACAGCGACATATCTCGTTTAACTGTGCCACCCAACGGTCCGAATTGTTGTGGATGCAAATAATGGACTGCGATTAACACGCTGCCTGTAATATCTTCTCACGGAGACACCAACATGATATTCTACTGACAAAACCAATGGATTAGCGAAATCTTCACATGTTGCATCAAGCGTACGATTACTGTTTCAGTTCGTTTTGACCCAACCGATTTACTAAACAGGTCTCGACATGTGCTGCTTACTGAGCTATGTTGCTGCTCTGTTGTTCATTTAATCCTATCGGCACGCGCCTCTCACAAACGCGTGTTCACCTGCAACGTTGATGGAACCAGATGAATTCGGTTTACTGTCTGATCAACAGTATGGGCAGCGCTGCCTGTCGCATGACCGTACTTTTACGGAGGTGATTAGCAGGCAGCAACACTGATATGATTTAAGCCATGTAACTGCGTTTCAAATTCACCGTCAGTAACTCGAAACAGGCTTGTGGTCGAGTTACCGGTTATGTTGACACATAGTGAATTGTAGCTGATTGGAGTGTCTCATACTTGAGGTGGATAGCACTGGAATATCGTTGACGAATTATGTATCGGCAAGCTCGACCTTTTATCACAGGGTACTTCACTCGCGATGGTCTTCGAAGCACCACCTAACGTTGTAGCAAACTCCGGACTAGTGAACGTTGCCAGTGGTTGTAAAGTTATTCACCTTGCCTCTTCCACCGTGCTTCACAGTTGACCTGATAAGGTGTGACGAGAGAGTATAGTGTTCCTCAAGAAAGAACCAAGGAAGAAGAAACGGTCTCGTTCAAAAATTACACTTACGAGATATAAACCGATTTTTGTGTATTAAGCGTCCAAATTGAGGAAAAATCCCCCCGAACAATAAAGGAAACAAACACAAGTTTGAAGTAGATCCAAACACTTTCGATGAAAAAAGCAGTACGACAGTATGTTGTTTGAGGGCCCACAACCTCATGACCACATTACGGACTACGAAATCAAGTAAGTCCTTTTGTAAACAGTCTCTACACATCGCTCTGACAAAGAGGAATAGTAGATAGATAAAACCACCCTAAAACCCTTTCTGTATTGTTTTTGTAGTCGGAACCAGGCCAAACGGATTCCCAGCAAGTGATGGGAGGAATGAGTGAGCTCTTCAGGTGTGACATATCCCAAATGTGAGTGAACGAAGATCACAAAAATTTTGTTTAAGAACCTGAACAACTGGAATTCTTGACTCAACCGATACAACTGTAACGTGAACAGGAATAGACAGAAGTAGACAAACCATCTTTGATCAGTTTTGGGTCTTCCTTAAGTAGTGACTATGGTAAATTCTGTAAACTACGAGATTTTTTCTTATTGTTATTCATAACTTAGTCCTAACGCCCGTTATACCGTTGTTATGTTAGACATGAGCTCTCGGATTCAAACAACTGTCTATAACTGGGCAGCGTAACGCTACCCCAGTTCGCGCGTACCTGTGCGGTTGCGCGTTAGTTTAACGCCAGCTAGTCTGTCTTTCCTCTGTTTTGCAGTCTCAGGGACACGTCAGTATTCTTGACTATCCCATTATGTGATATTTCCATGATGATGGTTGTCAGACAAGTACAAAGATATCCACCCTAGAACTTGTTGATAACTCGCTTCCTTCTAGAAAGTCTGTAGCACTTTAAGATGCTGAGCACAGTCACGATGAGATCTCGGTATCAATACTAAGCACCCGCTTGATTTGTCTGTTCTGTCAAAGTAGTGCTGTCCTGATCATGATACAGTAACCACATTGATCGAATTTCATGGGGTCAAAATGTTCCCTCAAGAAGAGACACCTCTGTCACTGAAACGCTTGCCATTTCCAGATGGTGTTTCTTGTCGGATGGGATGTTCAACTAACTCTTCATTGTGTGTGCTAGGGCTACACTCTATGGCTTTTGTTGCACGGCACCCAATGATCGGTTGGGAAACATGTACACACTGAACATCTATCGGTATACCCCCGTGTGCTTCGAGAAGCGTCTGAGACCCACATACGCGTGGATTTGCCTGCTCAGCATGCCTCCATCTTACTCATTGTTAGCTGCCATGTCTATTCACGTGACTTCAAGTCCGCCAATAACCTCTTCTTTAAAATGGCAAAGCCAATCAGCACGGTTACACGGCAGTCGATCGGCGCCAACGAATCAAAAACGACACAGCTATCACATTCATTTTCTTTGTAGGAAGTGGTGATTAAAACGAGTTGTTTGAACGCGCGTCTGATTTAGGCATCCACATTGCTTAACATAAGATGGTGGGACGTGACAACGAACGGGCCAATCAAACCGCAAACAAGCTTGTCGCCCAACGGCAACAGTAAACACTGCTGGCTCCCCGTAAAAACATCATTTTTCAAATAAACTGAGCTTGTTTTGCGCCACTCAAACCACCGCTGTTCTGTTTTTCTCGATTCAGCAGCAGTGTGACGGTTGTACGGGAAATTCTAACTCTCAACTTGGAGTACAGCACTGCGATTTGTGATGGTCAAACAAAAAGCCTGGTACAGTGAAGGCACTCGCGATGGTTTCGCAAACCCACACGCGGCCAACTCTCACTTCTTAGCCACTGTGTTTATCCCGTGACGTAGGTGAAAGTCCTATCTGTTGTGACATGTCACCCTCCTTACGTTAACTTCGAGAATCATCTGTCAGACTCACCCATTCGTGGACATTTTTGTTTGTTGGATTAAATCAGTGCAGTTCCGCCAAGCAGGATCATACAATTTTAAAAAGGCTAACACTTCATCCTTCTGAGAGTATATTTTGTCTATGGTGGCTGTCTTAGAACCATGATGAAATCAGTTTAGCCATTCTGATTCTTAGCAGTATCCAGTCCATACGTTTGTATACTCCAAGTTAGGGTAGCGAACACAGCGTGAACATTTTCGTGGTAATAGGCACCACTGCTGAATGAACAGCATAGGTTATGCGAAATAGATACTGTTTATTAGAATAAACCCTAACAACCGACCTGCCGTTGTCGGTGTGTGAAACAACCCTGGCTCCATTTCACATACAATCAGTAACGCTATGCGCAGGTACGACACAGTCGCACGCTTTGTAGAATTCAGCACCTAACGGGCAGTGTGAGTGCTAAGGCATGTGGATTAGACGGTCGGTAATCTGGCGTTAAGCTACAGATTAACTTAGGTGTGACCTTTGTGATGACAAAGGTTTGCTAGTCTCCAGATCGAACCTCGGGTGATGTGAACATCCCTTTTTCTCTTGGCAACCCGACATTCATCGTGGCTGCTGGATCGAAACAGCATACTGTGTTTATTATCGTCTGAATACTGAACATCGTTGGTTTGGTTACTTCAAGAATTACACATCCATAGTGCCCACCCGTTCGAACTGGGACCAAATACCTCTGTAACTCAAGTCGTCCTTGAGGACTTAGGAAACGCTGTTTCACTGTCAAGCACAAATTAACGCAGTTAATTTGACCAAAATGCAAGTTCCAGGACTCGGAAGAAACTGTGGATTATTAGCCTATAAACATCAGCAGTGATATCTCATCGAAAACGGTCACTCTATCGGTATAGCTCCAGTATTTATTCCAAAAACTGCAGCAAAAGAAGAGTAGTTTTACTCGTATTCATCACAGTTTTACGCTCCGGTTGAAGCGTACCGATCTGTGTGATCAACCACAAAGTAAATTCTATCGTACGTGCAGACCAGAAATGAAGGGTGGGTAACTGAATCGCAGTTTAGTCAAAATCAGTTTAATGCAAATATTTATGGACCACCCAGTACGTTTTTTATATAGAAAAATCCAATCATGGCAGCTGGATACTACGCTGCTTTTCGCAGGCAGTTGATTCTGTTAATCACGAACGAAATGGCGGACATCACATCTGTCGGACCGGATAACCTCAGTACTACACATGCCAGGATGTTAAACAATAGAACTATGAGCAAGCATGAAACCACTAGACAACAGGCTGGCAGTCATACGGTTTGTGTTATATTGTTTTTATTAACTATTCCATCTTTTTTTTCTCACAGGTTGAAATCAATTGGCCATTTATGACCGGCATGCAGACGAACAAGCAACCCTGACTGTAAACATGATTTGTCAGTGGGTTTCATAGCTGAAAACGGATCGTAAAGTATCTGAAAAACAATAACAACTGGTGATTGATTTTAACCAAAAACTCAAGTGAAATTCGACCACATGCTGAATGTGATTTGTTCTGCCCATCCGGACCTGTGTCTGCATTGGCACGCTTCCAGTCGTGTGAGCGAAATCTATGGTTGATCTCAGAAAACTGGGCGTGCGAAAAGTTGGCTAACTAACCTGATACCGAACGAATGGGTGATGGGTTTTTCAAAGACAAGACTGATGTTTGACTCCATGTGTTGTGTTAGTCCTCAGTTAGATGCCAGTCGAATAAACAATAAAATGAAAGCCAACATGTTTAAAACTTGACACGGATGCTTGATATGAAGGCTAAACAAGTTGGTAGAAAGTTCGCTTGATCCAAACACTAGTTGTTGGAAGCTAATACCTTGGTTAAAGCATTAAAGAAAGTACCTAGTGGATTACTGTACCTGTTTTGTAACTCACATAATGAACACTTGGTAAGATCTAGGACCAGGATGATCCACAACCAGACGCTTGAAAATGTGACGTTAGTAGTAAATATGGTGGAATTTGACTGAAGAAATTCGCCGCTGTTGAAGCTGTTTCTAGTCCCTTCCAGTTATAGAGTGGTTCCCAAGATTTCGTGTTTTACCATCGTACATAGTATTATTATGGACAAGATCAAAGCCGACAGAAACAGACAAGCATCAAGGTAGTAACACGTGCACTATTCAGATTGTCAGTTTGGAACATACACTGACGCATTGGAACTCCTAAATATAATTTACACCGAAGGTTGATTCTAATGCAATAGCGTATAACGTGGAGTTGCTTTGATCGATGATGCAATACAGTCGAACATTTCCATTTCCTCTTCTTCTGAATAGCGATCCTCTGACCTCCGTCATCCAGTTTCCCTGTGGGCAACATTTGGGAAAGATTAATCAGGAATTCTCATGCAACGACATTGTTCATTCATAAGTGATTATTAATTAAGTGTTGATTTAAATTTGTACCCACTTGGTTGCAAAGTTTTATATATGCTTAACCATTTGTTTGAACAATTATGGACATGGACAGATATGTGGCACGCTAGAGCACGTGACATAGGCTGCGCACATTCTCGATTTCTCTGACTCATCACTCCGTTTTATTGCTGGATCGCCCGCTCCACCACACGGCATTTCCGTGTGCAGACTTATTCCCTATTTAACCGCGCATTTATTTCCCAGTCATTATCTCACTTTACATAAGTGATCTTTTGATGAAACACCTCACTGTTGTCATGTTGTTGGATATGGGTTCCAGACCGATCGATTTTTCACCGGGTGGCATGCTGGTTGTTAATGGTAGTGTTCGTCCATCTTGTGAGGTCATACGTCATTACGTTTTTAATTTGTAGGATTCTAGCGTGAAGTGCATATGCGACATACCTCGTATATTGTTGATTTAAATTCACAACAGCTGCAAACGAAAGGATGACCTCGGTCGCCAATGAGCGATATGCAGTGGAGAAACGGATTCCCTCTGGAGCATCATAAAAGGATATCGAATCCCCAAGATTTAAACGGAGATATGCAGAAATGTTATCGAAAATGGCATGCATGACCGCAGAACGACGAAAGAGACAGTTTCGGCTGCTTGACAATCAAGTGCGGTTAATTCACTGAAGACTATCCGAAGACGTCTAGTTCCAAAGTGAAACTATATTTACGTATTGTTGTGCTTTCTTGCATAAAAAACCGACGGAATCAGTAACTGGTCTGCAAAGTGCAAAATTGCGTAAAGATGCAGCTTTCAAATACACTAACGAAAAGGGTAGTGAACCTATTGTGCTGTTATAATCGCGGCCATGTTGCAAGTTTTACACATATCTATCACCACGGTTTTAGCTTCCGCCTAAAATTAGAAACATCAGAAACATCACTACTTACACACAGAATTTCCACTATTAATGTGAACAATGTTGGACACAACATCAAAGAACGTTCATATAATTCTTGACCTGATTTGTGTGTGCAGTTTGGTTCGATGCAGACTATCTTCGAAAAATCAGATTTGGTCATTTATGTGATTTTCGTCGTTGCTGTTGCTTTCGCACACACAGCCTAATGAGAAGTAACCAGCTTATATTCCGAAAGTACTTTCGTAAACTTAACAACCTGAAACGTGTTGACTTTTCCTCTATTTTCTCACTGATGTTGACATTCACTTTTATACTGTTCATAACAGTGACACAGTCATCTTAATTTACCAGACATATTGAAAGCACATGCCGTAGTTACGACTGAACGACACCATTCTCACGCACACCTCCAGCACAGTGCGAACTCTCCGTCAATTCAGTCAGTTTACCCAACTACTTGGCACCGTGCAGTTTTGATCAGCATTTAACGTGGTCGTGACAATTTCGAATCAAAACATAATTGTGCTCTGTCTAGTGAATCTTCTCAAAAAAACTCACTGTAAATTACACTTGCTGTGAAGAAGTTTGTCTCCAGAAGAAAATGAATTTTCAAACCATTACATCACAAAGTATTCTGCATTGTGTGTCACACCAGGCCACACGAGCCGTGTCAGACATCTCGTGTTTACAAATTTGAAGCAGTTGAGTTCAACAGAACCTGAACAACGCACCATCTGATTTTTGAAAGGCACAGGCGTCATCGATGCACAGCACAACACACCTACTGTTGAATTTTGTCAAATTTCGTTTGGTGAGCTTGTGGTTCTGTGTCTAGTACGAAGCAGAACGTTGAATTCGTTAAGTTACATTTGGTTTGCTTGCAGAACTTCGATACCAAATTTGATACAATTTTGCCTTTTGCTGTATGCAATAAATAGCCACGGTTGATTCTGTACCATGAGTGCATGTATAAAATAGCTGTTTTCGTCTTTTCCGTAATTATCATTGTACACCTATCAAATTATTCTTGCTTGGTCCGATTGACGGTTTGCGCATTCGACTGTTCATTGAGCTTGGCGTTTAGATTGCAAACGTTTCATCACCAAACAAACTGAGATCATCAGTGCGAGACGGGATCAATCTCCAGGATGAAACCTATATGCATTGATGAGGTCAGCTCTTTTGCTCATAAAACGTTCACAGTGTAAATACAAAGGTCGATGAACAGTACATTAAGTAAAGAACCCAATGTTGGCGTAGATATCGGATTTGCAGTTGGAATAGGTAAAAAGACTTACACACATCTGACCCTCTGTTGGATTATAAAGAAGAAAGTCGAGAAAGAGTAAAATACTTGGGTAAAACGTCCAGAGGAATTCAACAACTGCAAGAGTGCGGCATTTAAACAGATCTGAGTTGATAAATCAAATCAAATCACGTTTTTTAAAGCAGAGTTTAAGCATACCCCAGCAAGTAGAAAACTAGTAGGGTTGAGAAATTTAAAGCGGTTTTAACTTACCTGAAAGTCTCTAACGGCCTAGCTATCCGAAGTGCCAGTCTAGTTTGTTGAAGCTGCGCAACCAGCTCATGCTGAAATACGTTGGTTGACAACACTGGTGTAACAGTCAGATGAGTTATTTTAAAGTGTGCGCACTCCGACACCGGATGAATTGTCTTTAGGTCAAACTACCTATTTGATGCTCTTACAGTCTAGTTCCGAATTGTTTGGTCACGCTGTGTGAGTGTGTTCCTAATGGACCGCGGGGCTTGTAGACCACGGGTTGGAATTTGCCTGTTACGCCTCTACAGTACGGTGGGAACTTTTGTGCAAAACGAGCTTTATAAGTTGGCAAGTCTTCTCAATTAATTGGCCACAAGACCATGTGGAACTGGAGAGAATTTGTTGTTTTTGTCAAAGTGCACCTAAAAATTACGTATCGATTTCTTTCCGCCTAGTAGACTGTTCTTTCCCTACCGAATAGGAAGTGCAACACATTACTTTTTATACTGTTAACCGCAGTTCGTAGTAGAAATCAGGCACACTTGCATTCTTTAAGTTGTCACTTGCAGACTAAATGGAAATATATCACGCTGAATTTTTCCACGGTGACAACTGGTGATTGATTGATACAGTTTGTGAATGAATTGGAAAATTCAATCCTAAAGCTGACCATCGTAGAGTACATGGATTGTCTACGTGGTCGTTGCCATCCATTTCGGTTTAGCTAGTCCCAGTGACGGAAACACGAGGACGTCGGCCTATAACATTCATTACAAGTGGCTTGCGCGGAACCACTCGTGGTTCTACTCACACCCGAAGGAACATGACAGGGAAACGTTTGGGCAGAGGCCTTTGTGATCCAGTCGGCCTATTCGGTTTAGCCCGATAGTGGGTCTGTATGGAAGTGAAACCATTCTCAATCGGAAACAAAAGATAGGGGAGGCACCAGTGGTTAACCCGAGCTGCAAAGAAAGATATTGAACATGTTTGGCAAGAAGGGGTTCACCGCAGGACCGCGTGCCATCACAGTCCGGAAAGAACTACAAGAATACCTGCCAGTTAATTAGTGACTAAAAGCCAAACAAAACTCTTAGTACATAGTGCACCAAAAATCACTTACTCCCTCCATCACCAAGCATAGATCGAAGCGTCAGTACTTGAACCATTCTGCTAATCCTGAATTACTGTGATAAGTTGGCATGGTGGTCGGGCTTAAGCATTACATCCATCCAGAGACTATGTTGACTAGTACTCAGTTCCTTCGAGGCATAACCATGTAAGACAAGAATCTGACGTGGATGGGAAAAGTCAGGGAGAAAATAGATGGACTCATGGTGTTGTGTGTCACACTGTTAATCGTGTAAGGGTGTTCGGATAATGAGGCGCGAATCTGTGGGTGCACAACAGAATTATTCTTGCAGTTGCTGCGCTGCTGTCTTCGATTAAAAAAGAGAGTTAGACATTGTACCCTCAAACAATGGGTACCCTGATCTCCCAGCGGTTGATCTTGACCGCCGACTTATTGTTCAATAAAGTCGAAAAACTCTTGGTACCACTCAAAAGTCTGATGTTTTGGATACATCTGTTGCGAGCAGTAGTCATCAGAGTGAGACGTCAATGTTCTATTTTCCGCACTAGGGGTAAATACTTTGTCTATTGACGGAGTGTCTACCGCATCGCGATTAACTTAGTGTGGTTGGTGAAAGTCGGAAGAAACCAGAAGGAGGTCAGGCGACGACGTGGTTGCTGACTATGAGTGCTTTGCGTGTCCTGCATAACAGTCGGTAAGTTCCATTTAAACGATTGGCGGGTTCCCGACCATCCACTTCGCTGGTTGGAAACGCACTCCGACATGATATTATGTGCAGTCAGTGGCAAGTCTGTATCCACAAGCATGTTGACTCTCATCTGGTGGATGCTTCAGGTCAGTCGGGTAGTCACAAGTTCAGAACAGCTTGTGAGCAATCGGCAATTTGTTCGGATATTTTTATAACGCGGAACGACCGAACGAATGCAATCGATCTGTAGTGATTCTACGAAAATGTTATGTCACGAGAGACTGAGCGAACACAATTGATCTGGAACGATTCTTACGACACAATAATACTGTACGCGCTGTTTTACCCCGGAGAGCCGATACCCAAGCAGGCTATGAAGGAAAATCATTGGTCTCCAGAAAGAGAGCTTTTATTGTCTCAGTCCGAAGACAAATTACAAGCGCCGCTCTTGCGCATTTATAGCTCGTCAAGCAACCTAGTGAATAATGTTCAATATTCAGTGTTCAATATTCAATGTTCAGTGGACAGCGTCCTAACGTCTTGATTTACTCACCCGGTTGCTGAACCGCTTGGAACAAGAACCAAATCTCACCTCGAACGACATGGATGCAGAGTACCAACGACTGGTAAACTTGAAGCATGACACCACTCTGGTCCAGTCTGTGGGCCAAGGTGGTACCGAAGTTCACGCGGTTCAACATCCTTCCACTGCCAAACTGCACAATCCCGGCCCGTCATGCGATACACCTTCTGGCCCGAACGGCCCGAAAACTGGGAAGAAGCCTCCGGCAGCATGTTGGCACTGTGGGGCCTGGCACTTTGTCAGGTTCTGCCAATTCAAACAACACAGGTGTCGGCAATGCAATTCAGTCGGCCATAAAGAAGGATATTGACATTCAGGTCAGCAAGGTACACTTGCTGGTTCAAAGTCCAGATCGAAGTCGCGATATACGTCACGATCCACAACAGTCGGCAACAAAAAGACCTTGATGGCAGTCTTCCAAGTCAACGCCCCAAGCCGACGTAAATTCATAACCCTTCATATCAATGGTCAGCCAGTCCGGTTACAGTTAGACATAGCGACCGACATAATTATCATTTCGGAGAAACTCTGGCACACGCTCGGGCAACCTCCGGTACAAGAGGCCAAACAGATCGCCATCAGTGCGTGCGGTGGTCACGTTCCACTTACGGGTCAGCTGCATTGTTTTGTTTCATTCCGTGGTAAAACTTTTCACGGGTCCTGCTTCGTGACATCAGAACTCTACCTACTTGGCCTCGACTGGTTTGATCGACTTGGTTTGGCGGACACTCCCAACAACACAATCTGCAATCACATGAGTCAGGCTTTGTCTGATCAACAATCTTGTGATGTAAATACTTTGAATCGCGGCTAATTAGCGACTATTCCACGTGGGACAAAGAAACAGTTATTACGGCAATAACGGAAACAGACCATGCGTTCGATTATTTCACGAGTGCCGTCAGAGCTTTATCACTCACAGCTCTTGAAATCCAGAAAGCAACGGATGAATACTCTATCCGCCAACGAGCCATTCGATACACCACAGAGGGTTGGCCAACCGGAAAATTCGACGGAGAATTGAAATAACTTCACAACCGACGGAGCTCGCTATGTGTGGTGAGTAATTGCTTGATGTTTGCTGATCGTGTTGTTGTTCCATATTACTCCGTCAGTTTTACTCTGCACATCCGGGAATGAGTCGAATAAAGTCTATTGCACGAAGCTACGCTTAGTGGCCCGGTATGGATGAGGACATCTAAAGTCAAAGAGTGTGCGTGCTGTCAACAAGCAGCCAAGAAACCCCTCGCTTGGCGGCGGTACCCTGGACGCAACCCGACAAACCCTGGTCTCGACTACACATCGATCACACTGGTCCCATCAACAGGGTACATTATCTGGTTCTCGTGGATGCCTACTCCAAATGGCCGGAGATCTCCACTGTATCTCCCCCGACCACATCGAAGACCTTGCAGGTGTTGAAGAGAATATTTTGTCAACATGGACTCCCGGCGACCATCGTATCAGACAATGGCACATAGTTCACGTCACATGAGTTCCAGAATTTTTGCACGTTTAATGCCATTTGTCACATACGCTCTCCACCCTACCATCCCCAGTCCAACGGTCAGGTTGAACGATTCGTAGATACTTTCAAGCGAGCGCTTCTCAAGTCACGGGGGAAGGGCACGTCAACAGATATCCTCCGAAAGTTCTTGATTGCCTACAGAACCACTCCCAACTGTGCCACACCACATCAGCCGTCTCCCGCAGAAGCACTCATGGGCCGAAAACTTCGGACAATGCACCACGCCACGCTGCCGAGAACCACGGCTTATCAAGAGACACCACCACCGAAGCGTGGGTCTTTATCCGAGGTGGGATCAACCGTGTACGCCAGAGATATAAAACCTCCTTCAGACCAAAATGACCAGTGGTGGGATTTAAGGCTGGCTAGATACAAGAAACTAGACGGGTCAGAAGGTAGCTGGTCATGGGTCAGATGTGCGTGGACAAGAGTCAGTGGATTCGAGGTGCTATTTACAGCAGGTAGCGGACAGCTGAACAACTGGACAGGAGTGAAGTTGATATACTCCGTCGGATTGGTTGATCGAAGACCATTCGTTTTTGCGGGAAGTAGATAAGGGACTTACAATCTTATGACTGTCGTCAGGTCAAGTCATCAATGCAAGTTAGTTCGATCGATTTATGACCGGTCGCTTTGTGTCAAAGGGTTCAGCTCCGCCTGCTGTATTTACGGCATACCTGACCTTCGGAGTTTCGATGGCTTCTATAACTAGGTACTTCTGTGTAATTCTAGGCAGTTGTCTAATTACCACAACGTTTTCAACATCAACTTCACAACCTGTGTATAACACGTGACCAGCAAGTGCAGAGCCCCTGATCATAGACTGGGGCTCTAATTGGTTTCTGGGTGCTTTCATAGTGTTCCTTCGGTACCTATTTGGTACCTATTTATCCCAGTTTTAATTTTCGGTGCTATTTGCCCGGTATAAACTTGTGAGCGGTCCTTGTATCTTATTCTATATACACAATTACTGTTTTTTTGAACAGCCGACGTGTCTTAAAGAGTCAATGGAGTTTTTTATAATCCCATCCCCTTTGGAGAAAAACCGTCCGGAAGTCTGCTTCTCTCGTCTACATTTTAAAGGTGATCTAAATACGAAGAACCTGAACTTCTACGGGATTCGAACTAGGGCAAAAACATCACGCGCAGACGCTTTTTCCTCCGAAATTTTCGAATCGACCACACTACTTGCCAGTAATACATCTATATTGATTGGATTTCCAAAAGATTTAAATCTGGTACAAGCACCTAAACCGTAGCAGCTTTTCTTATTTACATTACTCTTTGTATCGCAGCGTGTGATAGTTGCACCGCAGGAAATAACTGGACAATTTGTGACAGTACAGAAACTGTTACATTACACTTTCAACAGTTTCAGTTCAGGTGGTCTGCTCATGTATTAGTGAACTTTTTCAACACGATAGGAACGATCATGGAAAAATGACATTCCTCTCTGACTGACTTATGTGGATGATCTTGAACATTCTAATGGCATGTGATTCACTTATCTGTGACGCCTCGTCTCAATATCTACTAATACACTTGCAGTGACTATTCGTTCTCTCCTCTGATTCTGGGCTGTGTGAAAGCTGCCCGTGATCGCTCTTCCGTGTGTAAGTTACCAATCATAGTTATCGTTACAAATTTGTGTTGCCGTTGTACTGTTATATTAGACCCAGGTTATGCATAAGGCTAGGATACCAGAACGTGCAATCCGACTTTCCGGTTGATTAAGCAATGGTGTTGTTGTTATTGTTGACAATGACGATGATGTGGATGATGATCGTGGTGATGATGAACGACAGAAATGATAATAACACTGAAGACCTGTATGTGCTGTTACTACCAATTAAATTTACCAGTTTCTAGTAACCCGATTCAAATACGTATTTTCCCTCAGATTAAATTTTGTTTTTTGTTTTCCTACACAAATCACAGTACTAAACGAGCCACTGATTTAGATTGTATGGTCACCGGACTTCGTCCGAAAACTACGCCTCAACTTTGGGACATAACTGCCAACCTCAATAAAGTTGCTGCATATGATGTTCTGTAGAGGGAACTTCCAGAACCAGTATCTCTTACAAAACAGGTTTGCAGCACTTACATAAAGGAGCACAATTTAGTACAAAGCTCCTCTGCTGACGAACTTGCAAAGGAAGGTCCACTGAGGCAGAAATCTGTTCAAAATTGAACATGCCCCATCCACGTAGCGCTTCTGTTTGGTCTGGACAAACGTTTGAATATCATGAATTCCTCGGTCGACAATGTAACCAAAAACATGCCAACCACCAACACTGCAGGATTTATGTATATAGCACCCAATTCCACTAGTATGTGGCAGTTTATATCCTCCTTGCATGAGTATTAATGATACATTCAGCAACTCTAACCTCATTTGTATCAGCTGACTAAGTCGATGTCTAAATTACATCTACAACTGACTGCTCGTTCTTTTACACAGCTGACCAGTCCACAGATTCTAAACCCCTTAACTGACGGATATCGGAAATTTACCTTTAACACAAAGTTACGAATCAATCCGTATGCTTTTCCCCCACACCTAACCGTATGAGAAACGGCAGTGCCAGTTGAGTTCTGCAACAAATCCAAACGGTTTTTAGACTTAAAATAGTTTGCTTATTTACGCCTAACAGTGGGAGTGATAAAAAAATGTATATCAATACAGGAGCTGAAGTCACCGTTCTTCTTATCATCACAAGACTACATCCTCCAATTCCAGCTCACGAACGGCGTCCCGTGAATCCGTCCCTCAAACTGAGATGCACCTGAAGATGGATTTTTCTTATGGCTGGTGTACAGTTCCCAATATCAGACGCAGATTTCCCAAACAAATTTTTGCAGACGCGCGGCACCGCGGTTTGTTTGGTGCAGCTGCCAACTGGAACGGCACAGACCAACTAGAATACACTCGGAATATGTTCAGTCGGAATACGCTCAAATGATCAGAATCACCAACTTGAATTCCCAATAACGGTCCGTCCATCATAAAACACTTCAGTTCATACCAACTCATGGTTTACTAACAGCTGCCCGATCGAGTTATTTGGTTTCCATTAGCTTGCTGTCTCATGAAACAAGGTGGATCATATACCTCAAATAAGGGCTATTCGGAACTTCTGCGGTCCTTACCAGGCTACACAGTTTCAGAAATGGACATTAACTACTGGCAGCCATGTGGAGACTGAAGAATCGTGAGTCATGTTAAGGTTGTAGACAAACAATGTTTGCCAAGCATTCAGGATACCACATCCAGTCTGCATGCACTTTCTTTCGAATCACTCCCATAAAGACCTTCTATCAGATTTCTATCAGGCGCTCGCGTATGGGAAGCGGAAGTCCAGCTAACAGCGCAGCGAGGTTTTCAGTTGAAAGTCATAGTGTAGCGAAAAGGCGTCCAACAAAGCACAATCTTTATTGTCCAAATCGCCAGCCACATGCAACGCGCGCACTCTCGTTTATGAGTCATAATTCCAACCCACAACACCCCCGGTTCCCGTTCACACGTCGTGTGCACTTCTGACCGGTTTACCTGTGTGACCGGTGCCTTCTATCGGAGAGTTTTCCGCTTGCCATTCCTCGTCTGTTTGTCCGATTTCGTTGCGCGATGGCTCGTCCGGCTGCTCGTGCTGTCCGCCATCCACCCAATGTTGGCCTTGACCATATTCCAACATCGTGTCGAGATGTTCCTCTAAATGTTGGAAAAACCACGCCTCCGATCTGGCCGTCTGTCGTATTTCGCCTGCCCTGCCTCGCCCGTTGGTCCGATCCAGTGGAGAGATGACTCATCCGGTCGCGCACGTTGTCCTTGATCCGATCGCGGCAGGTTTTCGAACATACCTCCCACGCGTTGAGGTATTCGGCCGATCGTTCGAAAACTCGCACCTCCGACCTGACAATCCACCACAATATGCACTTCAGTCTAGTTCCATGTGTTTGAGTGACACTATCTGTCGCGGATTTTTGCCTGATATTTCTAGCTCCCTGGTCCGATTTTACTGAGTCATGATTCGATCGGTCGTTCGCAGTCCGTCTGTTGTGGTGGCTGACCATATGGTGTCGTGATATTCCACTAAGTGTTAGAATAATCGCGTCTTCTACTTAGTCCGCCATCACGTTGTGAACCGTTCCAACTTTTTAAAACGCCATCTGTACTAAGAAATATAACATAAACCCTTCTACGTCTAAACGATAAGGTGTATGACTTCACATTTTCTCACTGAAGCACCGATGGGGTTGTAATTGGGAGTCCAAGCCATGACGAGTAACACTTGAATGTCTTCGGCAAGCTTATTAAATCGCAACTCACAGCTCGATCACTTTACATCCACGGACAAATATATCAGCGCAGCTGAAGTATATCCGCTTGTCAACGATGGGGTCGTCATCGTAGACTTTCCACGTTCTACTTCGGGACGATAATCCAGTTGTACTGGCATGGTTATATATTGTCATAATTTCCAATCTAACTTTGCTAACGTACTGAAACCACTCACCAGTCTGTTAAGTTCCAAACAGAATAACACCCTGGCATCACATCAGATATAAATCAATTCAATCAGCCCATCTTCGGTTATGTCCTGGGGTACACCTTGTCACTGTTGCAATGTAGGGCAGTTTGGGTTGCAATATCATCTGATCGTGGGCGTATGCGAAACGATGTCGTACATTGCAAGCAAACAATAGCGAACATGAAATGTGCCATAATGTCTGCGTTCCATCGTGTGTATCAGATAGCTTCAAAGAGTGAACATAGAGCGGGTCGACATAAGGATTTGTAGAGGTCAACGCCAAATAAGTGCACTTTTACTGAAACCCGAGGAATGCACGTTTTTAGACAATTAAACAAAGCAGTACAAATACTAAGCCCGTTTACGGTGTCGTGCATCTTTGATCGGACCGCACCTCACTTGTGAAGACAGGCAGGACCTAATGAAATAAGGTTTACTAATTCTCATTCTTTAACTTTAAACCACAGAAGTAACTTATTTATAAAGCGTCGCAGCGAGTTACCAGAGTCAACTGTAGCTGTGTCACCTGGTAACATAGGAAAGAAAAAGATTTCGGTGGAACAAAAGACAAATATTCCTTCAACACAACAGACGTCCACAGCCAACGAGCTGCTGATCTACCTGTTCCATTGTACGAACGCTGAAAACACCAATAGCAACTTGCATTCTACGCCTATTCAGGGAGCGAGAGAAGCCTGAAGCTGGGTGATAAGATGTGGGATTTACAATGACGGTGTTATTATGGTTAGGTGTTTCTATTGTAGGACCCTTATTGTAGGTCCTGCAATGAAGGTCATGAAGGGCTTGGACGATGGGTGTAGTAGGACGGTAGGAGAGGGCAACAGTACCACGTCTTCATTTATCAACCCTGTTGTATGTAGCAGACAGGACGATTCCGTTTTCACTGTGAGGGGGCAGATTCGCAGTGGAATTGTTGGTGTACTGAATAATCATGGTTGTGTATGGGTTGAAATATTGTCGGGGCACCCAAACTTGGGCAGGAGAGCTACATCAGTCTTCAACCGGAGAATGTGCCACACGGCAGCAGGTGGGTGGCAGTGCACTAGAACTAATGCCATCTTTTTCGGGAAAAAGATGCCAACCTTTTTCATTCATACAACAAACTTTAGTTTGTCAAATCTCCAGCTACTGGCTTACCTGGTGTGGTTGACCCAGTGGGTGTGATTATTACAGCGTCTACCGCATCCCAACAGGTCATCAAGGCGTACAAGCGTTGAAGTACAGCCTCGTCGTGACGAAATTGTTTTCACCCAGGAAACGTCCTAGTAATCATTTTAAGATAATGTAAATTTTAATGAGTGAATTCATGCCAATGGTGTTTTGGATAGTGCTTGACAATGAAAATAAAGGCAAACACGTTACCACATTTGAGTATACTCGATCAGGACCTGTGAAACTCTCCCTGTTACCAGACGTCGTGTTGTGAGTACTGAAGGATTTACGCGAAAACGGTTAGAAAGTTGCATTTGGTTTTTTTACCGATCTTATCTTAGTACGCAAGCTTAACAAACGACGTACTACAGAGGTGACGACATTACGTTTGAGTTGTAAAGGAGTCCTAACATCATAAAAAATAAAACTGCTAGACCTCTTTGAAATTTGAGTATACTGGAACAGGTAGGTCAATTGGGTATGAAGTATCAGGTGAACAGGAGGAAATTTGTTGCTCTGCTTTGTACCGCGACACGTATATCGACTCGTGTTGTAAAAGACCAAAAGTTTTGTTCTGGAAAAAGTACTACTAACAGGTTCTCAAGCGATACCATCTTCGCAATGGTTTGATGATGAAAAGTCCGAATGTGGAGTGTCGTTAATTACTAGTTCCGAGACAACCGAGATTACTTCTATAGAGAACCGGTTGAAACATAAAAGCTGACAAATCCGATCCTCTCTTCAGTTAGTGAGTGATCAGGTTCGGGTCACCAGACTGTTCAATTTCCACATAAAATACCAGTAATGGACTGAAAACGTACGTGAGCTACTTTAACGCGCAACCGAAACCAGCGAGTGCGCACGAATTGAATTTGAGTTGTGTAACGGAGCGTGATGCTGTGCTGTCGGTGCCGTTTTGGTTTGCGTAAGTCGTGTGCATAGCATACTGGGCCTTTGGCTCACGCTTGTTCATGTTGTTCCCCTTTACGGAACTTCTGTTGCACCCCCTACTTTGGAAGAACGCTGTTCCCCGGTACCTCCGCATTGCCCCGAACTCGGTCCGCGGACAGTCTGAGCGGAAGCGGCTGGCCTGCATGTTACACTATTCACTTTCACCACAAACCAGTTAGTTTCCACCGGACTACCAGCAGAACACTGTATGCGGGGACAAAACAAGATATCAGGAGCAACAGCCGAATGAGCGGTTATTTCGCTCAACTATTTGAAAGGTATGTAGATAAACGTTTAATACTTCTGCATTTTCATTTCTGTAAGACCTCTTATTGAGTTCATTTTTCACAAGCGGTTTGCTAACACAGTGAATTCGTGAGATACAAGGAGCTCCAGCTGAAGTCAACCGTCTATTATGGTGTTTATTTCGCACGCTCTGTGACCCGCATAGTAGTCGTTACGGCTGTAGAATCCAGTGACAGTGAGTAATACTGTCCATAGTTCGCGTAGTGCTGTTAAAATCGTTCGTTGTTTATATCCTCACCAACCCTCAACGTAGGATATTCAAACATGTAACGGTTATAACCGGGCCCAGCGGATCACCACATGTATACTCACTGTTGAACACGAGTGTGCAAACTTAGTGCAATATCGTGCAGTACACCAGGAGATTGCAAACTGTTGGCAAATACAGCCTAAGAGCGTGGGAGACTGTCTACTTAAAATGTGCGACGTTCGTTGAACGCTCTTGTTGGAACACATCGTGTTGATAAACTTTTAATCGAAATTTCCAGAATGTCAAATCCCAGTTCCTCAACCGTATGAATGATCTGCTTAACTTTGAACAATCCTCTCGCCATAATGCATTGGGTGTTCCTGGTGAGAAACAAATGCGGATCGTGAGTTGGTCAATTCCAATAATGAACGGCCAAGATCTTATGGGTACAGAAGTGCCATTAAATTGAAAAACCATGTTTCATATTTGAGAAAGGAAGTGATGATTGAGTATTCTACCATACCAAGTTGCCATTTGCATTCCATCTAGTATCGCCAAATAACGTTTGTTCTGCAAGACTTGTTCATAGGACCATCCTAGAGCCCCCGAGGCAACTTCGACTACTGAAAGTCCCCGAGGTTCTTTTTATAAGATCGTGCCAGTAGCATATTACGCCATCTAGGCCTATCAGGTCTGAACATATTCTTATCGGGGAATATCTGCTTTTCCATTTGTAGTTCCAAATGATGCGATCCTCCGCATACGTTCTTCCTTCCTGCTGACGGAATATATGACCCTGTACTAATTTTCGTACGGGAAGCAGAATAAAGAAGCTGTGTATTGAGACAAATAGCCCTGTTTGATTCCGATGCACTTATCATGTAACTGGATGTCAAACATAAGTGTCCATTCTCCCGCCTTTCCGGTGTATTCCCCGTCATTATTCTCGACCTTTACGAACGGCGTCAAGGACTGGCAGCAAAATTGCTGACCAACTTTTCCAAACATTTCGTTTTCCGATTATTCAGTTCCACTCATTACGCCCAAGTCCACAAACGTCAGTATCCACAATCTGTCAAACATAGACAATGATTACAATATGAAATTGTTTAGCTGAATCAAATGAACTACAGCCGAGCAACCCTCAGGTGAACACCTCATTGATGAGCACCGTTCACGTCGACAACACTGCGTCCTTGATCTTGAAAATAACTCACCAATGTACACCGTCAATGGAAACATGGTCAGTTGTGATACATTCAAGTATTCATGAAAATAGAATAACCTGTGAAATATCCCACTATTAGTAGTAGCCTTCTGTGTCTAGAACAGTTAACTGCCGACATCTGTAACATTTATTGCTATTCATTGCTCAGTAGCTTCGTCGTATGGCGACATCCTACTAATTATCTATCGCAGACTTTACGTCTTCTGTTGTTTTGACAGAAGTAGCGATTTGTTAGTAACCTTGGAACGACCAAACTACGGAAGTCTATGTTCTCCTGAACACTGAGTTCTTACGCTTCTCAGTGACGAACACCTCGTTGACCGAATCGGTTCTCACTGATCAGTATCAACTATGCGATTGAAGGCATACTCAGATAGAAAAAAAATAAAGACGAACTACCCTTGCATCCCAAGCGAGTGCTTCGATGTCCAGTGCAGACTAGTTAACAGAAGTGACGTTTACGGAACTTTCAATCAGCAGTTAATTATGAAGACGCAAGCACAGGTGAATCATGATGCCATTAAGTCAGCAGACTGGTCAGTCTGCATGTTAATACCGTGTACAATAGATTGACCTACCCCCACACTGATGTAGCACTTCTCAAACTGATCCCACCAACCGCGTATCCCAATTCGGTTGTGCCTACTATCCAAACTGGATCTCGCCACTGTGCACCAAATCTGCTCACGTTTATCAGAGCTGGCCTCGCACACTTCTGCACAATTACTGTCGCGAGATACAGCACACGAATAAGACAGCTTCAGAGTTGCCACGCTGAGGTCCCGTCGCATAAACAGCTAGCTAGTCTCGTCTATCAACCCTACAGTCCTTTTGCCAAAAATTGTACAAACACAGCTCGTCATAACATCACTTCGTCGCGGGCTATTCACATTACATTGAGCATACTGAGTGAAACCCAATTCGACTGTTCACACACACAGCCCAGGAGGTCTAGTATGTGCAGCTTGATAAAATGAAATAGAACTGGTTTTCACATTTATCTTGCGTATTGTTTTTAGTCATTTACGGTCACCTGCTTGTTTTAACTCGCATTTGCCAGCTAACGAAAGATAAACGGCTGTTTCCTGGTCCTCATTTGTTCTGACAAATGATAGCATATTTCGAATGCAGATGAAGTTATTCAAAATATCAAATTGGCTTTGCCATATTTAATGCGCGTAAAAATATCTACAACATACTTCATCTTCAATCACTAGGATAGCCGGTGTCAGATGTTTTCCCTGTTTACACACATGTTCTGACGAAATGAAGGTACACCAGTTTTTACGCATTCTCGGAATATTCATTTGAACAGATTGAAAGCTGATGGCACATTGAGTGATCTCGAAGGTTACCCAATCTATGGCTACAAATATGTTTACATGCTGGTAAACGATGGCCCTATCATCGTTAGAATGCGAAAAGTGATTCTAAGCTGAATCGAACCTACACACTTAGTATGGTGTTACCATTCATGCGACATGCTAGAACAATGAAGTAGCTGATAGCAACTATTCGTCAATCTCTGGTAACTAGCTCAACTTACCATAACTTTCCTTGCGGTTCATATCCGTTCTTCCACAGGTTCGAATATCCATCCCACTGGAAACTCACTTCCGGCCCATCCCCAATTGAGTTTTCCATACATTGCGTAGCGGTAATCCGTCCACAAGCCAGCGACAACGAAACGAACAGCGCTGCACACTGTCAGCCACATTCACCCTCCAGCTTCTACAGAACCCAACATCCTTTACAGGTCGGAAGCCTCATTAACTTGCCTATTCGAGCGATCGTCACACGATTTCTACCCTTCGTCCTACTAGTACAAGTAATGGTCGAACTAAAGACAGACGCCGGATCTGGCTACTTCGTTTGTCATGGATCTTTTAGGACTCATCATTTGCCAAAATCCCCGAGTGCATGGACTGGTGCGTCATGACCACTGTGATTCCGGGGAAATTACAGGTGCTACGAGAGCTGCCAGACATTGTGCTTAGGACCAGTTGTCCCAGGCTGACCCACAGTCGCATCAGGCCGAACGGGTAGCTTTGTTGGCTATAGAGGTGAGAGATGAACGACTGTACATAATAGCTTGAAAAATAGGAATTCCTCTCGCTGCTATATTTAGGCACAAACGGTTGCGTCCATCGGCTGCGAAGAGCAAACAAACCGCGGCCGAGCACAGTGAGTAACCAAAAATGCGACGAAACGCGGATGCAGTGGCCTACCAAAATGCAAGTTGTTCTGAATGAACACATCCATCTGCAAGACGTTACGAATTCTGGAGTGTTAGTGCCAAGTAAACCCTACACACAGTTGGGTGGTACTGCTGTTTGTAGTACCGCGATAAACCATTCAGTACGTTTTGGCAACGAATTTGACCACCAACGTCATTTCTGCCGGTGTACCTGTGACGCGGTCATGTGAAGGTAGATCAAACGCCTGAATACGTGAACAAAGCCACATATAAATGGTTCGTAGAGCCGCGAGAAAACAGTGGGGAAGTTCCCAGGGTAGACAGCATTATCTGTTCAGCAAACCAGCCACGTTTTTCCGATAATGCCCTCAAAATACCTCATACAACCCGCAACATCGTGTAAACAGACTATGAAATTCACGGTTCACAGTCCACCTATGTCTCACTACTCTGATTGAAATATACTAAAACAACGGTGACTGGAAAGAGGAAATATTGATTCCGGAATAAGTCGATCGGTGCGGTTCTTCGAGATGTTGGGAAGAGCAGCTTTTCAGTAAAAGTTATCCTATCTAAAACGTGGTCCCAAGTTAATTAACCAACCTGCGCCCACACCAAAGGACAACCAGAAATTCTACGCGCTATAACTCTGCCTTATGTGCGGCAATCTGCGTAGCAAGCGAAGGTCACCTGTTAAAAATAAAACCATCCTATTTCTTTTAAAACTACCCTTGACTTGTAATATGACAGAACTTCATACATGGAGGACTTTTTCAATCTCTCGAGGAGTTCTAGATATAACTTGATTGTTCTGTTATTGTTCGACTCTGTTTGAGAGCGGGTGTAGGGTGTTTCAAAATGTACACGCGAATTTGATAGGTTAACACATACGAGCACCTGCTATAGTGTGATGCGAAAGTTGTGCACATCATTTGTCGGGCTTGTTTGCTCTGCCCCCAGTGGATGTTCGTCTACGCACACCCTCTAACAAGCCAGTGACTATCCTCTGGTTGTGCTAAATGACTTAAGGCCCTGGCCGCTTGCCGGAAAAGGTCAAGCTGTTCGGATCGGGGTGTGGTTACCATTGCACGATCAGATAAGTACTATGCGTTCACCCGGATCGCCTAGTTAGCCTAGTGAGCGTTGCACGAATGCCCCATGGATGCGAGCGGATGGAAACGCTTCTCACGGATGACCGAATAAGTACTCCCACCTGGAGTTGCTGGATAAGAAAATTCGCTGCGGTAACACCGATACTAACAGGACGATGATAGCATCTTAACACGGTGATGGTGCATCGGCACACCAACTAGATGATGACAGAATCGAGGTGAATTTACTTTGAAGAAATTTTTGAAATATTTCCGTTCGCATTTCTATTGCTGAACAAAACTGGCTGGTTAAGAATCAACCATTGGCGCGATACAGCATACAGACTGATAATGCAGGAAGAAACTGAATAGATGAAAGGGAGCATTCAAGGCAGTCTGATGTTCACCGCGTGATCGTCCGTTTACAAATAGGTGCCAGTTAAACGTATATAAAAACACAGTACAAAAAGTTCTCCTGAAAAGAGGGGAAGCAAAACACCAGTGACGACAGTAACGTAGTGAACATGCATATTTACAAAAAAAGCACACGTAAAAAAGTTTTCATTCACGGTACATTAGTCAACGATTTCAGTACGGTTCTTCTCGACGTTTTGGTCAAATCGGAGGTATCTTTTGAAGTCATCGACCAAGTGGACGGATCTGCCATGAATTCGATAGATCGGTCCGGAACCTTTAGCCTAGCCCACAGGGCATTGATCTCATCCAACTCTCGAGCAGAATATTTGTTGCTTTCGTCAATGAAATGATCTGTGACGGCCATTCGATGTTGGATCACTCCATCCGGATTGGAAATGACTAGGATGAAGATACATGTGATAATGAAAAATAATGAAAACGTTGATGAACTGTAAGGGGTTTCAACCATACTGTTGAATATCACTCATGTACACCCGTAGCTTTGAGAGTTAGGACAAACTTTTAGGCTGTTACTTCAAAACGTAACGCAGTGTAGTAGATCATGAGTTCAATTGTGGATTGCGGTGACGGCGCGGAAACTCATCAGCAAGTGAGATTACTATAAGCCCGTAAACAGAGAAAGGTCAAGTTGCACTTAGAACTTGGGTACCACCATCTCGTCAGCTTGTCACATTGTTGACGAAATATCAGCGAGAATAGCAGACGAGTGTTGCCAGCGTCATCCGTGACGTCGAAATGACGTCCGAATATCACCAAGATTAAGGGTATACATGTTTAGGCGAGTGCTGTTTGGCTTCATGGGTTGGAAACATGGTTTGTCAGTGACGAAGACACTAACAGACTTCCTGTGTCTGACCATCATTGTCTCTGTCAACTAGCCCACAATAAGCAGGATAGTCGCGTGAATGACGAGACCGTTCACCAGCGCATATTTCGGAATGTTCGGGAAAGCGACCAAATGACCAGGTTGCAGGACCCGCGATGATCAGATTACGTACCCCGTCTGTTAGCCAAATGCTTGTCATATCGGACGTTATATTTTGAGATTTTTTTTTGGGGGGGGGCATTATTTACTGGGACTACTGGCGGTTTAATAAAACCCGGACAATTTACATATCATTGTATTAACACCGATTTTAGAGACCGGGTTGAGTTGAGAATGGTACTTGCGTCTTGATAGCAATGTCTATGGCCAAGATCCACACAAAACAATGAACATGTTAAGAATGTGTGGGAGCATGTGTGATGCCGGCACTGAAGACTGGCAGAAGTGAACTGACTGTCAGGCCTTGAACGACTATCCACGATTACTTTAATGGGTCACATTGTCCCTTGAACTATGGGAAAATGGTTACAAAGATAGCATTAGATGAATTCCGAAGGGTAACTAGCATGTTTTCGCTTATCCACCCTGCTGTATACAGCAGATAGGGCGACCCGGTTTGTACTGCGAGAAGGCCGATGCAGTATGGAATCGTTTGTGTTGTGAGTAGTCATGGTTGTGTGTAGGCNACAGCGAAGGGTAACTAACGCAGATTGGTTAAAGAACAGATACGCCGTGTGTGACTTTGGGTTAGTTGGCTGAGTGAAAAGCAGGCGATCAGTTCAGCCAATATCATTTGAGGTGCTAACACAACGTCTGAGACCTGTACACTGATTAGACTTCCAGTAGTGAAAATACCATTCCCAGCATCGAGGTTTAACAAGCTGCCTTTCGGTCTACGCCGTATGTTAAAGTGACTGTGTGATTTGTAAACTCCTTTCCTGTTTGTGTTGTAGCCAAGGAAAATAGTTAGCTCTGTCTCCCTATTTGCCTGCAGCCGCATCCCTTTGCGAGGTGTCCAACGAAATTCACTCTTTCGGACAATAAGACGCATGTGTAGTGGAGTTTGAAAAGGCTGTGATGAAGCAATGCTGCCGTTTTATAAATTCAGTTGCCGGCTTCAGATAATCTTTGTCACACCGTACCCATCATTTCCACTTTTCATTTAGGTAATTCTTGTCTTAGGTGCTATAACATGGTCCTCGAAATCCGCCATGTTCACCACAGCACGAATGCCTTCGTTCCTATCCGAAATGGTATCAGTTACCACAATATTTCAGGCCAAAAAGTGTCTTCGCTACCGTATCACGCGATGAGCCGAAAATGAAAGTCATCTGGTCAAAGCTCATTTTCGTCATGTGATTCGTCCACCAAATTTATGGGAGATTTGACGAGCGTAAGTGATCTGACTGGTTTCGAATCAAACACTACGAATGTAACCATTTTCTAAGTGCACTTCCAGCTGTCCAACCGAGTTGAACTTTGTTTTATGTACCAATCAAAAACAGGCTCAGCATACCATAAATAATTACACGGACAAGACAAACGCAAGTCGCGCTATAGTAAGACCAAACCTCAAAACGTTTCAAAGACGACTCAAGCACAACAAAAGGCTTAAAGGTGGTTGAAAAATGCTGTGTGCTGAGGCAAGGAGTTCTTGTTAGAGTTAACTGAGATGCACACAAGGTCATCATCCACCCATACAATCCGCAGATAGGTTCAGATTTATTCCACATAACCAGTTCAAGCTCTAGGCAAACAATGGGCTGGGGTAAAGACAGGTAAGTGGAAATCGGTTTATATGAGTAACACTTCGTATTTCCAACAATCGTCGTGACCGTCTTGCCAACTCTAATAGCAGGAAAATACCCTTTTACAAAAGAAACAGTTCTGTTGAGTTTACATTATCATTATAAAAGGGTCAAACAAAAGTTGAATGAAAATGAGGTTTTCTTTTAGATAGCGTAACATACTACCTTGATCAGGCGCGCGTAAAATTAATTTGAATACGAGCAGATGCCCAATGCGACATATTTACATATCGGACCAGAATACTAGGAGATAAGTAGCGATGAACAGAACACACGGTCGGTACGAATTTAGTCCACGCGGACCGAATGCCACAATTTCTCACTCTCGATTTGCTGCACAGAAATGGGGAAGCATATCGATATTCACATGAACCGTTCACGTGTTCTTCACTGTTTGTGTTTCGGTAGCACGGTAAGTTCAGTTTGATAATGCACTTAATCGCATACGCAGCCTAGTACACGGGTTCGAAATCGATGCACGCATTGTGTGACGTCTTCCATGAGCTAGCTGGCGACATTTTTTTACCAGACATGTAATAGTACACGAAGAAGCGGAACTTTGTGATGTTTGCTGGGAATGCGTTAACCTGTCAAGCAGTCTCGACGAGAATAAGCCATCGAGTGTACACGATACAGAGCCCAGAAGAAAACATCAACGGTATTCTTGTGAAATTTGTTGCAACTCTGTAGGACTTACTCTTGTAATGAAAATATCGACTAAATAGAGCTGAATAATTTCGCCCGTATAAGAAGTGAAGATTTCGGAACCTTATTCACCCGAATTCCAAGGTGGCTTAACAGAAATTCGATCAGAATTCATAGGGACTCAGTTTAGGGCGAGTCAACCTAAACGTTTACAAGTAATGTGCATATTGTCGATGAAGGTGACAAACGCAAATTTGAGTACAGAACTAAAACAGAGTACACAAAAATGAGGGTGAAGATTGCGTGCATTATTTCATTTTTCCCACACTGGTAAACGAAAAAAGGCACAAATCGAGTGTTCTATGAGTATGGATCCGAATACAAAATCCGGAGTCCACATCGGAAGACTCACCCAAAAACAGGCCTCTTAACCGAGTCGC
>QNGE01000418.1:248945-263133 GCA_008508345.1 Paragonimus westermani
AACAAAACCAAAAAACTGAGAAATGTCACACGCTGTCTAACGTTTTCGTAGCACGGCTAAGAAAGTTCACATCAGAGTTCGAAAATGACGTGGTAAACCTCGGATTCTGTGGGAAAATTGTCAGTTTCCAATCAGTCTTTTGGTCACTTGCCGATTCGTTTCGTTCATCTTGTCTATCGCTTGATGGGAAAACTATCGTGATATCATAATCCGTTAGGAAAATATCGTATTTTTACCTTGTCCATTTGCACTCATTGATGCATGCTGATATCCGGTCCAGTGTTGTCTTTGAACGATTGAAACGTTCACAGAAACGTTTGTCAACAGCCAGGTGTTATCGATTGCGGACCGTGGTGGCCAAAACACTGAGACGACGAAGCTGAGCGACTTGGTCTGCAATGTGTGTACACCCTTGTGCCAGTTAGTCTGACTGTTGCTACTGCGGTCGGTTGTTGTTGTTTGTCAACGCGACTCGGTTAAGAGGCCTGTTTTTGGGTGAGTCTTCCGATGTGGACTTCGGATATTGTATCAGTGTTCACACTTGCGCGAATCGACCGTCTCCTTTGGATGAATCTAAGTCAACTACCTGGCCAGTCATCTTTCATCGCCTAAATTATGAACTGGATCAACCTACTAGGTTACTGGGGTAAGTAAGATTTTCGATCGTTTGTCGATTAGTGTTCAGCGTTATTTAATTATTTGTCATTTTCAGGCTGTGGTTTTCGGTTTACCCTGTAGTCAGACGTACACGTGTCCTCTGAAGCCGCTTTAACGTCCAGTTAATTATTGCCACCATAGCACACCTTGGCATGTGTATCCACATTCTACAGGAACGTACAGATGCGCTAAGGTCGGTCTGCACGCTCCAGCCAAACAGGCCTCGACGCAAAGAACGAACGCTCTCGTCCCATGTGAGCCTAGTGGATAGCCGACGATGGGCCGAATTCGACGGATAGAAGGACAAATCCAGTAGTAACTGACTAAGAACAGTTGATGCAAGACATGTTGCGGCAGAACTTGTAGCGATCGAATACGGAATCCGAACCCATGCATACGCCGATAAACGGCGAAGAAATACGGTCGTGATCTTAGAATCGTGAAAGAGGTACGTGTCAGCAACCAACGTGAAAATTCCTCCAAAAAAGAGTACAATGTGCAAACACTGGGATAAAAGTGATGAGGTAAAAAAAATGTCCCAACATACAGGCAACGGTAGATCCGTCGTTCGTCATGAATCGCGTATCCGTTATCTCTTCGTACATGGAACATTTCGTTCTGAAGTTAGGGGAAACGCTGGAGGTGGTTAGGTTGAAATAAAGTAATTTTGGTAGAAATGTCGTACTAATTTAAGGTGCTACGTCTAAGAGGGCTCACCTGAAATGATCAGCTTGGTAAGCTCATTGACAGGGACAACGAGGACGGTAACCGGTTACGGCTACCAAAAAAAAGTTTCTACTAACGGGCAACCTGAAGGCTTTCGGTCCACCGCTAAACAGCAGCAAATATCGTCACAATGTGCAAGAAGGACACGTAACGTGTGCATTGAAGTACGTGTAACACAAAGGTGGATCAAGTGTAGTGAAGAGCAAAGATGCCGAATTGTCAACCATCAGACATATGGAGCTCGGTGTATATCAGATAACTAGTGTGGACATCAATTCTCAAACATGAGAATTAAGATCACTACTGATGAACTTTTCCAGAAACGAAAGAGAATTGTAGCACAAACCAAAATACAAGTGATTGCCATTAGCATAGAAGATCGCCTGCAATTAAAATTAGTTCACATAAAGTGAAAAAACTTAAAGCAAATGGAGGTTCAAACCACAGGATGCTTGCTATCGCGACACTTATTAGCCCATCGTCAGACGACTGTATGCTGCCAAGCTGCACAAACTAAGAAGACAACAGCTGAGAATCTGTGTCAACCAACGATGCACCACAATCGATGAGGATACTCGAATGCGGGTGCGTGATCAGCAGTTGCATTTCAAAGGCCAAAATGGGGTCTGGCAACTTATGGTGACAGAAAGACGTCAGCAATTCCACTCGATGATGACTGTGTACATGCTGTATCCATGACCCACGCCCACCAACAGGGTTAAGACACCTAGCCTGTTCGGATGGAAGACGTTCTTCGACTAACCGTCTTTGACCACTTCTGGTTGCGCATGGTTGCTCGTGCAAGGTGGAATCAAAACGTGAGCAGCGAGACAGCAAAAACTGAAATTCCAGGAAAGCAATCCGAACACCTTTGTATCAATTTGTTAACTAACATGTTTTGCGTAAGCGACTCTACCATCCTAAAAGTCAAGTTTTAGTTGAGAAATCCGGGGCCAGCTGAAAAAAAGCAACACAGAAGCCAGATGACACCAAGTTACAAAACTCCTGAAAATGAAATTTGCCCCCGTACCTTTAACATGTCCCTTCGGTTTGGAAGCCTAGGAACAAAACATTTGTGGCTAGAGGCACTTACAGACATGACACACGAGTCTAATGAACTGTACACTATTCACTTCATGGGGAACCATGCCCACCTTCATACTAAGTTTGCATTAGATATCCACGTTAGATGTATGGCGATCTTTCCGCGCCCATAAAGGGATCACTCTCGTTTGATCCCGCGGAACTTCCGTGAAAATATAGGACTATACGGAGACCAGTCTCTATATCCGATCACAGTTTCAGTCTTATTTTGTGGTGATTTACCTCTTCGACATCACAGCCTCTATAGTTTCCATTTTATTTCTTGAAATCTTGAGTCCAGCTTGAACGAGACGGCTGATTTCTAGTGAACCGTACAATAATAGAGACACAATCTATTTGTCATTCATGTACATGTACAGTGTTAGTTGAACCAATAGTAAACATTGCAACTCATCACCTCACTTGGCAATGGTCTCTCCAAACACAACAACCAAAAGTGGTAATTCGGGTGGGGTATTTCGGATCCACATCCCGCACAGTCCGAACACACATTTGCATACAACTCGGTAAAAGCTGAAACAAAGACAACTGCAACGATTAAAGGGAATGTATATCCGTATAACAAAGCGGTTGGTGTAGTCAGGGTGACTATCTGGATTTGTGATCGACGAGGTATCATGAACCATCTGGATTACTCACGCAACTCAGCATGTATTGCGAGGGCGGTCGACATGGGTGAAAGAATTAATAAGCTAGATTAGGTATCGGGAGAGCTTGCTCGTCAACTTGGTGTCAGCAACACACAAGTGTTGAATAGAAGACGGAACAGCCCGCAGCTGTGATCAAGCAAGGAGAAAGTGATGAATATCCCATGACAGAAATGCGTGCTTCATGGAGATGTATACGAGCTATCTCAGCGGTTCCCGAAAGATTCAGATATAATGTATGTAACTAGAAGCATGAACAACATGAACCTTTTAGAAACGGCGAACAAATTGGAGTATTGACTGGCAGATATTCAGAAAAGTGTAATGTACGAACGGCCATAAACAACGTCTCCAGAGGAACAAACCAGCCACGGCACCGCCGGCACACAGGATACAAATGGGAGCAACCGGGATGAACATCCGTTTGCGCGTGAGCTACCTTCAAACAATGCATACGGAAAATGCGACAAAAATTATACGATCACCATATCTTTTGTCAGTATTGCCCTTAATAGCAAAACGAGGGCAACCGACTCTAGCGAAAAACAAAACAAATCTTATTAGAAGGTAGTATGTTGAATTTGGCTCGAATAGCCTACGAAGAAAAAGGTATATAAGAACAAAAAGATAGTCGGTACCAAAACTATATGACCGCCCCAGGTTGGTATAGTGCCATCAGATTAGAGTGCTGACAGAATGTTAGCTGGTCACGTAGAAAGCAGATGATGAGAGAATTGGATAGGTGCCATCGCTCAGATAGTGTTACTACCAATCAGAGTGTGAATTTGTCGCTATAGGACCAGACTCAATGGGATTAGCACATGTTTACGCCATGTTGTGAAGAGGCAAACAGGCCGATTTATATAGAGGAGAATTTAACGTTCCAGCAGATGTCCATAAGTGTACGAAACAATGCACCAGAAGCGTGGAGGTGTTTCTACGCACCAAACGGCATCGTGCACGCGAAACGAAGAAGACAATAAGCAGTTCTAGCAGTACGAGGCAAACAACACGCGTTACAATAAATTCCAGAGCAACAAGTGCTTCAACGCATAATTCAATAGGTAGACAAAATGTCGTCATGAAATCGTTTCCCAGCGAGGACAGTAACCGTATCAGAATGGAAAGACGATGCCTATCGCAATAAATTTACATTCCGTTTATTCTCACTAGTCGGAAGAAAATAAGACATACACATTAAAAATATCAGACAAATAAGGACAAATAGCGATGCCTACTCACGACCAAGTATTATGTAATCAGGACCACGATAATCCGGTAGGTTTCCCCGCCCACTTTTTTTCACAGCGCCGACTGATAAGTTCAGATAAACACTGCTTCATTAAAAACCAGTAACTTCGGAGTTCCATTGCAAAATAGCACCTTAAATGAGCTACATAGGTGACCTATTGTCATGAGCTGCCCAACAATCGATAACGTAGGATTTTCAAGCAGCGGGTTAGCCAAGTCGAGGTCGGTGCGTCATCAATTATTTCAACTAGTTTGGGATTTGTTCGGCTAGTCGCTGTGACAGTTGTCGGTCCACAGAACGAATGCAAACGTCAGAACTGTTGTATACGTGTTCCACGTGAATATCTTAAAAAACTCGTATTGTTATGCACACAAAACATACGAATTATGCCGAAAGACCTGTGTGCAGACAGGCAGGTAGTGATGCCCTGAGAATTTCGTCAGGCCCAACAACAGTAGACACCGGTTTAGGAATGATTAAGCGGCAACCCCGGACAATATAGCCATGGCTTTCTTGCACAGACAATACGCTGCTGATAAGTTGACTTTGAATAAGTTGAACACCACTCATAATACCTTTCAGCAAAAGCGCTACACTCGAGTTTCGCTCCTGTTGAAGCTCGTCAGCAGTGCAGTAATTTCCACGACCGAGACAATTCTGGTCATGTCTTCATGAGGTGGTCGCATTGAGCAATGCTCCATCGACCTCACGTGAGGCACAACTGGCTCATTATATACAAATGCTCAGCCACTGTTGCTTGCAAACAATATAGAGACCACCTGAGTGCCTCAAAAAGGGACACAATAACTGTATTATTAACTTCGAATGTTGACCTGACGCCTAGAACTTCTCTCCAATTTGAAGTCACAAAAATCAACAAACCTGTTGGACGATATATCAATTTTTACTGATGTTGATCACCGTGAATGGTATATCAACCATCTACACAATATGCACCTTAGTCTACCTTTATTCCACGGAGATTATTCGAACAACACTTTAGCGTCTTAAAGGTACTCATTAGTAGATACGTAAGCGGCACACTACAGCATTGAATCAAGAGATATGGATAGTTTTCCAGTTATGCGTCGATTGCATACAGAGTAGTTGGGTTAAAATCTCGCCTCATAGAGCTAGATGTGTCTACAGCTCTGATAAACTGCAGGCAGAAAAGGAAATACCCAGAAAGACTTTATTAGTGGAAGCAATCTTGAGGAATTCACTGAGGCTTATCAGAAGGTGAACAGGAACTATGAGGCCATCCAGAAAGTTCAGAGGGACAAACCTTTGTTTGTACAATCCAAGGGGATTATCTGGTGAACAACCCTATGCACAAATCAAAGTATGCTTGAGCTCGAACGTATGCGGCTCCACAAATGCGCTTATTTTGAAATACTGGAAGACCGAATCTGTACACTCGAGAACACAGTTCGCCTAACTATTGTCGCTCACGAAATGTCCCAATTCACATGAGATGAAGTTTACATAGGCACAGCGGATTGAGAAATGTCACAGCTAATGGCCGGACAAATCCCGAAGCAGTTGGAACAGCTGATGATGCACCAGCATCATCTAGATTAATCAAAAGCTTAAAAGTCCCACGTCGTCGACTGTCGAACACTTCATGACAATAGCACCTCCAACTAGCTCACTCAGGGTACTCTTGTGCAATTAGAATCCAAGGTGACTGGCTTTAAACGAAGCAGTGTTCGCCAGAACTTATCAACCGGTGTTGTGTGCACAAAAGTGGGTGAGGCAATCTATCGCGTTGTAGCGGTCATGATTACAGAACGCATGATCAAGAGTATGGCATCATCGTTTGTTCCTATTCGTCTGACTTATATAATCTGTATTTTGTGTTTGCGAATGATGAGAATAAGCGAAATGCTAACAACATGTATTTTTCTTGTTCTGGAGTAGCTAACAGAAACTCTGCGTTTCAATCTACAACAAACACTGACTAAAATGGGCCGAAACTTACGTTTCGTGAAATCACCAATGAGAGTTTGACAACATCAACAGTAAGAACGGAATTACTTATCATGAACCTGGTGCGTAAATTTGCTACTGGCATGGATTCTGAAGAGGTGTGCTTCGATCGAGGCACTAACGGCAGGCGACTGCTTATGGGTGGAACGTTCAACTTATGGAGTGAGTGAGCTGACTACTGGTTGAGCAATTAATCCACTAGGGCATTTGGTTGGTTGACGAGTTGGGCGGGTAACTGGGTCCAAATGTGAAATTTCTGAGCTCCCGGCTTCATAGGTCACCTGATAAAGCAATTGCCCCTTCTGGGGAAGCTGTTACTGCCGCTGATTTCGAAGTAGCCGAAATCCGGAGGTTATGCAATTGGGTCTCATTCAACTCAACAAGAAACCTCACTTTACGCTACAGCCCTGAAATGCGTTCTGTTGCTCTTTATTTCAAACAAGATGACCCCAAAAATTCACACTTTGCATGTCACGAAAACGTGGCCCGTCCATCGAAAGAGGACAGTTTTAGATGGAATGGCTTCTCGATATACTGTAAGAACAAAACCGTGAAAACAGCTCAGCTGACCAGAGCGGAATTTTCACTGTTAGAAGGCCAGGATCTCCAATTACCAGGTTCCGAACCCGAAGCATCAAAAAGAAAGAGCAGAAGAACGAATTAATTCGTTCCGTCCAAAATGGTTGCTCGAGGATGTCTAGAGGTTACAAAATAACTTCTCGAAACGCACCATGTAGTCTATTTGGTTGACTGACGGCCAAACAGCAATTTTGGGCGAGCATCAACAACTGAAAGCACTGTGCCCCAAATGTGTTCTCAGAGTTGGAAGTTCCCGTGGCCACGTCATCACCTGAAGCATCTTGCGGTGTTTTTCGGAGGTTAGCAGCTTCATGAAACAACAACGGACTGTAGCTTTGCTCACATAGTCCATCATGGCGGAGATAACAAGAGCCGAAAACCCAGAAGTTATGTCCACACACTGCGCTGATAGGACTCGACTTGAAGTTAGACCTAACACAAATACATTGTAGCCCTTTTCCCAGTGTCTTTCTAGCACCATAGAAGCGTGTATCCTGTCACATGCCTTCACAATTGCCCTATACGCCTGATCAACACCGGCAAAAAATGGAATGCATAACCCGATGTATTAAGCGATCGACAGTCTTAAGCGGAATGCTTGTGATAACAGAAGTAAGGTCAAAAGGAATCCCTATTTCAACATCACCATCCACAACCAGAAATATGTTTTGAGATCTTTAGAAGCGGAATGAATCTCGTATGGGCCAGCCCTATTATTCGCAACATGAACCACTGTCAACCGCAGAACAGCTGAGTAAGACACCACAGCCCGCATACTTAGTGATGGTCGGTTTGCCAATCAACGATGGCTACATCCTGAGTACTTCCAAAATGGGGAGAGACCACACAATCGTTACATACCGAGAGCTCCTGCCTAAGTTATTTAGTAGTCCGTTCATTACATACAAGCACCTCACTCAACTAGTCTTCCGATATCAGAATTATCGTCCGACGGTACTACATCATAAGGAGTCGTACTTTTGGGGCTGACGTAACAAGTACGTGACCTTCTGACCTGAAATAGCCTAGTCATATGTAAAAGCCTCATTAAAGCCAGACCTTCCCAAGCCAATTCAGGAGCTAAATAGGCTTGCAAGTGTATATGACCAGGGAAGCAATTGAACTCACCGCAACACAGAAAAACGGTCGTTTTGTTGTTTGATAGCATTCTCTCTTTCAGTCAGACGTTGAGTTCGCTCAGACTCCATTATGCGTATGGTCTGCTCCAGTTGATCGCATTCGACACGTAACTGTTGACGCTCGAAGCATAACTGATCCAGTGTTGCTGCGCTAGTACTCACAAGTTGTTTTAGCTCCATCAATTGCTTTTCCAACGGAAGCCGACCTGGCAGTGTAAAAAGAAATTGGAGTTAGACAGAACAGTCGATCGACCCCAGAAAAACTACGGAAACATTAAGAATGATATGGAAATTCATTAATACACTTTTGCGAGATTATACCCCTTTAATAGTTTGGAAGCAGATGTTTCTTCCTCCGATGACACAACCAATGAGACGCTCAGGAAGGAAGTTAGATTGACAGGAGGGTAGAATATCATAGTCTACGCAACAAACAAGTATGTAACCGAACCATAACGGAGCAGTGTTGTGAGAGCACTGGCGATTGCATATGAAAGGTAATAAGTAGGAACTGCCGATATGTTCACATATTTTCATGGTGGGCACCGTGCGTAACATCTTACAACCTTAATAAACGAACAGCGAAGTCGGCCTGTGAACTAACCCCAAAATTATCTTATGTATTGGGTTAAAGAGTAAAGACTACGAAACTGCATATAATATATCGATCTGGTAAGTGAAGCAGTGTTTAGTGAACCACAGAAGAGGTTGGTTAAAGAGGCTTCGTAACCAAAAACAAAGCAGACGAGCGGGTAGGGCCATACCTCATATTAACACTAACGTACCATTCTGAAAACAAACCGAGTGCTGTCAGCATCATAAAAAAACAAGCAGCTGAAAGCAAGAGAAAAACAAAGGGCGGGAAGTCCAACAGTAAGAAAAACCAGAAAAGATATCTGTTTTATATTGCAAGTGGTTTTGAATTTGTCAATTTTCGGTACGGTTTTTGTCAGCTTGTTTCTATACGTATTTTTTGACCGTCTGCGAACAAATATGATTAACAGTATCCAAAGACGGCCACGACGGCAAGCAATAACAGCTTTCTAGCCACCGACTTTGGTTTTCAGCCATATCCCACAATGATATTTAACCTCGCTTGGACAGAAGCCAGGAAGCTGTTGAATACAAGTGAGGCTAAACTTCGTGTTAATTTTATTCATACCCAAAGTCAGGCGACCGACGACCGGCTTTGTTTTGTTGACGATACAAAGGACCAGTTCTATGGTCAACTGTCTACCACAATCCGGTCAGCACTGACGAGCGACCGACTATTTGTTCAGGATGACTCAAATGTTCGAGTTGGACGCGACTCGGTAGCCTGGCCAACAGTCCTTGGACCCCACGATGATCGTCTGCTCCACCTGTGTACTACTCACGAGCTGGCTATCACGAACACCCAATTCCAACTGGATGCGAGCGACATCACGACGTGGAGTTACCCACGAAGCGGCCATCATCATTTGTCCGATTACGTAGTTGTGCGAGAGCGCGACATAGGTGAAATGCGTATCACGCGAGTGATGCGCGACGCCGAATAAAGTACCGATCAAAAGCTGGTCAGAACCAAATTGTTTATCCACGTACGCAGGCTTGTTTGTTGTAGATTCTCCGCACAACGGCAAAATTTAGATGCAAAACGAGTGGAGAACTGTGAGACGAGGTGTGCTCTTCAAAGCACAACTGCCGTTCACCTGAGAAACGCCCTGTATCCACCACCTTCGAGGGTGTGGCAACAGCTCAAAGAACAGACCATGATAGCAACCAGCAAGCGGATCGGTATCGACGACACCACAGCAAACTCCGGTTTGGTAGAGAGAAGGCAGCGTTTGCCGCTTCCATAAATGATCCGGACAATGAAGGCAGGAGAGCGACATTCTGGATTAGCCACCGTCAACTGGCCGAAAGTATTTGCAGAATCAAGGATAAATGGTCGAACAAACAAAGTGAACAGATGCAGTGTTACACCGATCGCCGACAACAAAAGCAGACCTACGATTCGCTTAAAGCGATTTTCGGTTCGTCCGTTCGGTATACCAAAGCATTTAATGACAAGGACACCGAGTCCTCGTGCACCCAGCCAGAGAACATTATGGAAGTGTGGCACGAACACTTCGGCAACCAACCAAACCGTCCTGCTACCACTGATTGGATGATCATGAATCGCTTACCTCAACTGACCGTCAAACCTTCACTTGGTTTTGCCCCAAATTTACCAGAGGTGAAGAAGGAGAGTGGACAAATGTGCAACAAAAAGGCTGCAGGCAAGGGTGGATTGCGAAGCAAAATACTGACTAATGGCGGACCGGTGTTGGAACGCGTTTTGTTCCGGTTAGTTCACTCCATCCAGGAGCAGGGAATAATGATACAAGATTCCAGGGGTGCCCTTATCGTAACGTTGCTTAAAGGTAAGGGTGCCGAGCAATGCATTGGCAACTACCGGGGCATTAGTCTACTCAGCTGCGCTGGCAAGGTGCATGTAAAGATCCTTCTGAACCGACTGAATGCGGACGTATTGGGGGACAGTGTTCCAAAGGAGCAGTGTGGATTTCTGACCAGTCGCAGTATGATCGACCTGGCGTTTGCTGCTCAACAGATTCAGAAGTGCCGAGAACGCAACCAGACCTTGTATGCCCTCTTCGTGGACTTCACCAAAGCCTTTGATTCAGTGAGTAGCGAGGCACTGTGGACGGTGCTTGGTAGGTTTGGATGTCCAGGTAAGTTCGTCAATTTGATTGTTGCACGTGGACATGAAGGCAAAGGTACAATCGTGTGGATCGACCCTTGGTGATTTTGACATTGTCACTGGCGTGAAGGAGGGTTGGCATACTCCCAGCACTATTCGATTTACATCCGACTGCCATGCCAACAGTTGCTCTTTAAGACTCGGCGAAGGGCCGCGTCGAGGTTGAGTACCGGACGGATGGGCGTCTACTGAATATTCGACGTTTCGACGTCCATGGAGGTAAAAAAAACTGGGATATCGGGATGCTATGCAGGTAAACCTTCCTCGTTGTAACATTGATTTCAGATCTTGGGAAGACAGCATTGAACCGAACGGTCTGACGAAATATGATCCGGACGGGTGTCCGGAAGTTCAATGAGCAAATTGCTGCGCGGTCGAGAGCGGCACTGCGAGACACACAAGGGAACCATCCGTGTCATAGGTCGTGGTAACATGACTATATGGCGTTGGGATGCGTGCCGCTGCGAATGCGCTGGCTGCTTCGGATTACTAAGCCACCAATATACTCATAGTATATCACCGGTCAAGAGGCAACCATTATGTTGGGCACAAATAAGTTGTATCAGTTATATCTGTTCCTTTCGTTCGCACCGACCCGCGACCGTCGTTTGGTCACTCAACTGCTTCCTCTTCCAGAAACCTGGGTGTCTGTGGTCTTCTATCTTATCTCCTCTTCAGCGTTGTTGGTGTATTGCATGATGAATGTTTTTCCTCTTTTCCTCTAGTTCAACCTTGAATTTTGTTTTCTCTCCATATGCTCTATAAACTTTGCCAATATGCATTCCCATAATGAACTATTTGTTATACTACATTCTCAATATTTTTCTTCACAGTTCAGATCTTACCATCGGAGTCTTTGTTTATTTCCGAGAGATAGAGCTTTCGGTTTTGTGCTAGCCCATCAACTGGCTAACCAGCAGTGACCAAGATCAGAGCACAACCACCAATGAACTCAAGCTTGATGACAGATTCTCGCTGTTGGTGGCTACTTGTTCAGCGTTTTTCTGTATCCTAATTGGACCAATTTCGGGCTCTTCTACTCGAGGTTACTTAGTGTACTCACTAAGTTGGGTTGGTTTTCTGAAGTAATAGGCCGAAACAGAAGCAGCAAAGGAGCGAATACGGCATATGCATATATAGGATATACGGCTAAAAAAGCTTGCACCATGTTCAATGAAGATGTGAAGGTAATCCTTGTCAGGGATCCTCGTTTTTCTTCGAATAAAGCATCTTTCACTGAAAAAACGATTTTGGTCCGGACAACAGTCCAGAGGTAAAGTTCAGCAATTTTAACTATTCAACCTTTAATCCGACATGAACATTGGTTATGTGATGGTCTTAACTACTTTTAGCAACTGTTCTACCTTTTGCTTCGAGGAGATAGAGAAGTCATCTTGCACCGTATACATACCTATGTCTTGCTACAGAGGTTTTCGATCGGAAGAACGTGATATGTTGTATACGGTTTTTGACTTGAGGTCGATAAACAGGTTGTGTTGTTCTCCAAGGTTTTTTTAGCTCAAGATTGAAAATTCGAGTCCTCCCGAACGCTCTTTTACTCAGTGGTGCTTAGGACGAACTTTCACTGGCATCAGCTGAAGGTTATGCCAGAGGCTGTCAAGCCCCAATATAACAGTAAAACCGACGAGTGCTAAGATGCTTACAGCGAAATTTTCACTTGACCCGACAGTCAAGTGCACCTAACGAACGTTAAGAAAATAGTTTTCTAACTGGATTTTTTTATCAAGAGTACGGTTTAAAAGATTGTCAAGCGTCACGCAAGTTGAGCACTTCATACTATCTATATTCCCATGCGACTGCAGTTTCAACTAGACTGAGCATACATGCAAGCAGCTAATGAACATCTCGTAAAGATAACCATCCACAAACACAGCAGTACATCGATGGGTCGCGCTGACGTTTGACTGCCATACAACCACAGAAAGAACAAGTTTCAACTAGAAAGCACAACAAACAGAATGAATGGGAACAATTGTTAAAAATACCTGTCTAGACTCAGACATTCAACAAAGCACCATCAGTGAGACAACCGCATTATGGCCTTTACTTCTCGGGGTCACTAAGTGCACTCGTTTCGCAGACAGACTGGCTAAACAGCAGCATTCACATCTCTGAGCCCGATTAGTCGTTGTCTTGTCCCAATCCCCAATTAGCCAAGTCTGAGAGTCGCGATGGACGCAGCCCAACAGACAAAGCGACCCACAATAAATAAGCCCTTCGTGAACAACCTTATTTCCCCACGTCACGTCACCATTTGTTCATCGCACACCTTAAGCTAGTCGGCCGCGGTATCGGAAATGTGCTCGGTGTGGCAGACGACTAGCTGGCACCATTAACACACGACCCAACCAACTAAATCTGTGCATGCATAGAGGCTGAAAAATGGATCCACTGGGTACTCGCTACTAAACGTCTGCTTTTAAACCCCATCACTGGCAATCTATTAGGGCCACCAAATGCGAGCGATCGGACTCAGACACCGATAGACAAATATCTGGATACGTTTTTTGCTGAGTAGCCATGTCTAGCAGCCAAAAGGTAACATGGCTCTTACAGTCACCCCACGTACGCAATAACAGCACTATATTTTGGTCAGCGTACCGATCATGTGGAAGTTATTAGCCACGAGCGCGAGCGCCTCAAGCCCCGTTTGGTTTTTGCTCGCGACCTGCGATCAACAGCCGACGTAGATGTCCGTATCATAACTCTAAAGAATCGAACGACGTTCAATCATTACACTCCAGCAAAGCATGATGGGATATCAACGACTCATCAGTCTAGAACACGATGTGGTTGTGATCCAGTTATCGGACACATCTACAGCACACACAAGGATAATCAGGCATCATTCACTACCAAAAAATCTTTCCGAATCTTGCATCGACGCCTCAGCCAAATCCACATGTTTGAATTGTGATGCGCGGCACTAACTGATTTTCCTCTTTCGAAAAACACCACTAATTCAGAACAGGCTTACAAAAATTGAAAACAAAACGATCCACCCACGCAGACCCATCATTAGTCACACTGATAAAGCCAGTTCACAGAACAACTTACAGGACAAAACAAGCTGGTCCACATCTTCGGTATTTTTGGATTTAAAGTAGGGTGAATTTACAAGACTTGCATAAAGCTCTACGAATTCTTCGAGTTTCATCGTCCTCGGGGAAAACTAGGAAGGCGAATGCTGACAACCTAAAAGTAAAAGAATGCATGTAGCATATAATGATTTAAATGCAAATAAAGGAAAGGTGACAATTGAAATACACGACATCCGGGTTTCTGACATTCAAGGATGTGCATACATCATCATCATCATCATCATCATCAT
>QNGE01000419.1:0-24911 GCA_008508345.1 Paragonimus westermani
GGCGCACAGCTGCAATAGTTGCCCGCCATCGTCCGACCGACGCGATGCTATCCCAAACCTGCCACCTAAACGAGATTCGGCCTCACCAAGGCGGCCAACCTGGGCGTTCATATCTCTGGTCAGAACGACTCTATCAAAACTACGTGCTGAGCGGAGGAGAGCGGCCAGGTCCGAATATAAGACGTCCTTGACGCCGACGTCACTACAGTCAGCTGGAGCATAAGCAGATAAAACGAAGATTTCTGACGATTTTGCGTCTAGAACCGACCCTAACAGAACTTGTCAAGCGGAATCCAATCTATCAATGCGGCTGCGGCCGTCGTGCTGAGGACTATACCTACTCCAGCGTGACCGGTAACGGCGGCCATAGAGTCACCTGAGGTGTATAACCAGTATCGGGTAGATAGTGAAGGTGCTGTCAGTTCCATACGTTGACTACTGTCGTGGATTCTAGTCTCTGAGATACAGCAAACATCAATACGTAGCGAGTCCAACGTTCGTGCGAGAGCAGCCTGTTGACCTATTTGTTTTAGAGTACGAACGTTGGAGGCACCTATATTAATTTGCGTTCTAGGACGAAGCACAGGTCGAGGGAGGTCTGAGGCTGAGTCGCGAGAGGTGGGACTTATCGGCACAGTGTTACTATGATTAATTATATCTGCTGTGGGACCTGCAGAGAAGTTGTCAGAATTGGGGGTCGGGAGGGGCCTGAGAACTGAATTTGATAGGACAGTGGGGGAGGGGTTGGCAGTAGCATGTTTTCGCCTATCCACCCTGCTGTATGCAGCAGACAGGGCGACCCGGTTTATACTGCGAGACGGCCGATGCAGTATGGGATTGCTTATGTTGTGAGGATTCATGGTTGTGTGGGCTGAGGTACTGCCAGGACGCCCAGACCTAGACAGGAGAACGATTAGAGTTCTCAACCAAAGCCTTTGGCTCGAAAGCCCTTACCACAAGGCAGCGGGTGGGTGGCGGTGTACCAGAAATGGTACGTTTTTCAGGAAGAGATGCCAAACATCTTCCAACCTCCAACCTGGAGGACCAGGAGACTGTGGTTTGTCAGACCTCTATCTGTTGGCGTGCCTGGTATGAGTAACTCTGTCCAGTTTAGCTCAAAAGGTCATCGGGATGCGCAAGCCGTCACATCACGTCAAGGTCCAGTCCCACCGTGACGGATATTAAAGTTAGAATTACTGATGAACTTTTTAAACAGTCATATCTTATCTAATCCTTATTAGTTGACACTTAGGTATCTTATGGACATACATGGGCAGAAAATTGAACTGGCATCAAGACAGAAAATGATAGATTTGGGCATTCTAATCGATTGTAAGTTTAATTGGTCTGTTCATTTTACCTTGTTGGCCGCTAAAGTCTAGCAAATCTTTCATTAACTGAAATCCGCAATCACTAACTCAGGTTCAGCGATGCTTGTTTTTTATACTTGGCCATAGATCATCTTCATCTGGAACACTACCCAGGCGTGATCACCACAGTCCAAAAAGGGCAATGCCGTCCTCGATAAAGGCACGAAAACTCGCCACATGCATGGTATGAGATGTCTGAGCTACCAAAACCGTCTGAGATCGGTGGAATTTGTGTTTGAACGGAGGAGAGTAAGATGGGATCATACTGGAGTGTGGAAACTTACTAACTATGCGGTTGTAATTCTTCTATCCTGTATGGTTGTAGTGCGACAAAACCGAGTAGTGGGTGATCACAGTCTAGAAAATGAGATCAAGGTTGGTTGTTCGCTTTGAAATTTTTGTCAACCAGGTGGTCAATTCGTGAAACAGATTGCCTGCAGAGGTTATGGAGGCCTCAGGCGTAAATGCATTCAGGCAGGAACCAGGTATGCGTTGGAATAACGCGTTTTCTATTTTGTCACAGTTTAGGGTAAGATTCTAATTTTTCCCTTCGTGTTAACTTGGATTCATGCATCATTTTCTTTTTCACCCCCTCCCCTGAATCACTGCAAAAACTCATTGCATTGACACAAAACGTGGTCTGGTCAAGTTCTCGGTCACACCAGCCAAACATCTGGACATCAACAGACGTAGGCCTTCACCAAGTCCTCGACACAACATTAAAACCAAACGGCCACATATTTTCATACGTACTAACACTCCCCATCGGGGTTAATAGTGATCGTTTCGCTTTCCTGTTGTAAGTTTAGTCGCGCACGTATGCCTACCTTATTTAAACATCGAATTGTTTCCAACACGTCATTGTTTTATTCGGTATATTAGGTGGATAGCCATTCATAATGAATTCTTGACAGTTGGGAACAGCGGTGGTGCTGTTGTTTGTAGCTCGGGTTGATGGTTTTGGTATTGATATGTTCGCCGAGCTTGGCATTTAGGTTGCAAACGTTTCATCACCAGGCGAGGTGACATCATCAGTGCGTAAGTGTTTCAGCGTATATTTTAAATGTGAAGATTGATCGATGCAAACCTAAATGCCAAGCTCGGCGAACATATCAATACCAGAATTCTTGACACTTAGTTCATCTAAGGAGTCAAATAAGCACAAATTTAACTGAATTTATTGTCACAACTGAGTAGTCATCAGTACGAAAAGATTTTAGACTACCATCGACGAAGCCGTTAAGAAACGTATCAACGAATGGTTTGGATGCCACCAGGACGTCTCAGCAAAAAACCCTATTGACTTTGGTATGTCTATGTTCGCCGAGCTTTGCATTTAGGTTGCAAACGTTTCATCACCGAGCTACGAACAACACCACCACTGCTCCCAACCATCAGAACCCTATTGACTGTTGTTACTCACTTCTCCGTATATATTTTCCCGTCAACAGGTATCTGATATCTTTAGGATCATAATTACTACTATGCACATTTTAAACCTTGACATCTTACAATAAAGCCGGAATACTAGCTTCGTATTTTCCAATAGTCTACTGTATTGCATATCGACGTTATGTTGAAACAGTGCGTCTTGGGGGGTGTAGAAAACGCAGTCTAGATTTCGTACCAGTGGTATCAGAAAAGCTACTATTCACTGGCTCTTTTCGGGTCCGACTGAGCATTGGGAGACCTCAGAGACTAGCGGTTCCGAAACTTTAACGCTGCTAGCAATTAGACCCCAATAACCCGCGTCATATCAAAACAGGACCTCAAGAGGTGCATCAAATGAGTAGAATTCCCTGTCTTCATCCGGGAATCTTTATTCAGTAAACTCTAGTTCATTCAATGCACCCGTGAGTCCTATTTAAGTTCGCTGTATTGTGTGTTCCTTCATATCTCACAAATAGTTGCCCTGTTTATTTATTGTCAAGTGTACTTCATTTTGCGATCCTTCGCATGTGTTTAGCCACTTGTTTGAACGGGTTTAAATGCTGGCAGTTGCCCCGAGCACTTGAACGTACTACTCAAGCTGTGCGCTAGCTTGCTCTTCCGCTGTACAGCGGTTGTATGTACGACGTTTCCGTTTTATTCATTGCTTGGTCGCACATCAGTGTGGTCTATCAACAACATACCTCTTATTTGATCACGGGTTTATTCTCGACCGGTCATCTCGCTTCGCTTAACTTTACACATATAGTAACAAAGATATGTTATTTATAGTGGATCCTCAAAACCTCGTTCATTGCAGAAGCTCAGATTTCTCATTAGGTGAACATAGGCTGATGAAGTTTGTTTTTGATGTCTATAGTGCGAGGACCTGTCTAATCTAGTTTTAATGTGATTTTTACCTCTCTATTCGTTGTAGGGCAGTTACAACAAACACTTTTAATGCGTGAAACGTATCTGAAGGGTTTATCACCATCTTTTGAAGTGTCTACGCAATAACTAACTAAGTTACATATTTTCCTATTAGCTCCTTTTAAGTTTGGGTCAACGAATCTACTACAAACGTTTTTGCAATTAAGTACCAAAAGTCTGTAGTACATATTTTTTGGACCCGTAGTAATGACTACGGGCTAAAACTTCCATAATTGTTTTTAGGCACACTGTGTTGTATACGCGTCAAGGCCGAGTGTGTGCCCCACACTCATGCCAAGGTTCGAAGTGTGTTCTGATTGATCGCGGCTTCAACGACCAACGGTTCACTCATCCACGTACTTTAAAATGACCCGATTGCTTGTAAATGCGACAATACAGTACGCATCCCTACTGAGTCACTTGTCCTCACTACAGTCGTTGTTGCCATAAGGCATGTAGCGGATGGGACTCGGATACAGATACAACAGACTGTCGCCCGCATGATATCAGATGAAAACTTTACCGACTCGGAAGAATATGGACTCCAGTCTCGCACCCTTGTATCAGTCACCGAATCAATGAAAGCCTTTCCACCTTTGACACATCATTTTTGGAAATATACTGTTGGCTTACAGAATCTACTACCTACAGTAGCAAATCGATACAAATTTTCATGCATACATTTCCATGTCCAATAAATATGTTTGATCTATCGTGTTTCACGAGAATCTATGATCACAGGTGTTTTGAAATTCACGGCAGCTTGCTACTTTAACGGTCTTCTCTTATTGTATATAGTCCCAAGTGAAAGACGGGACACTTTACATGTCCCCAAATGGACCAAGTACACTAATCAGAAGTGCTGAAAACTTCAGAATCCACACCCTGACAGAACTGCACGCAAAACCCGTTCGAACAGTTCAGCCAAGCGCGTGCAATTTACAAGCAAAAAATCAAACGGAACTTCTCAACAATCAATAAAAGCCAGACAAGAACAACAGCTACTGCTCTGAAAGAATTACGGAGAAAAATTAAATTAGTTTCGGAATTAAAGGTGATAGCACTATGTGATGATTGTCATCGAACATATACTTTCACGTTAATTATTGAGGTTCAGGTTGTACTCTTTTGATACGGCGCGTAATTCTAATACAAGCGTTTGACTGTTGTTCATTCGTTGTGTTCTGCTCAATTCGGATAGACCAGTTACTGGTCTCACGTTAAGTTATATATATTCACGAAACATCACACACTAGCAAGGAGTCGCGATGGAATGAAAAAATAAGAATTTGGTTGGACTGCGTCTATGCGGTTGGTAGTTGCAAATGTTTAAAACATTATCAGTAGACTAGAATGGTGAATAAAAGTGGTGCTTTTTTACACCAACTCTGAGATGGGTCCACGCAGCCTGTTGCGTTTTGTTCGAATAAACTCCAGTCCACGGGCTTCAAACTGCTACTAGGCTCTCTCGCAGTAAAGCCTTCGATCTAAAAATGGCTTTAAGACGCTACAGCGATATCGTTGATGGCAGAATTAGCACTTTACCCAACTGTCAACAATTTGGTCCCCCCACCGGCGACTCTCTTTGTTGGTATTCATCACAGTTATCGGGGTTTACTTCTGTTGTTGATAGCATAATCAGCGCCAACCTGGGTCCTGGATGGGTTTATTCGTTGCCGCTTGTGACATTGGAATAGTTCTTGGATGTTTCGATGCACGAAGACACAGAAGCAGCTGAACGTTTCCGAAGTTCATCGGGGAATGTGCAGCAGGTGCCGGCGTTGAAGCTGTCGGTTCCATTTAATCTGCTGGTACAGACTGTTCGTTTGAATGACTTTCTGAGGGATTCAAGGTAAAAATAGAAACATTTTTCACGTTTGAAAATAATTTTTCTTGCTAGAAGTAGGACGGCAACTGACTGCAGCCGCATTTTTGAAAATATTCACAGATTTCGTACAGCAGTTGTTCGAAAGTTGTGTCGTACAGCTGCCTCTTGACCATCATTTCTAGTTCGGTGAATGCTGCAACGTCGGAAGATCTAACATAAGTTTTCCTACGTGAGTCGTAGTTCATAGTCGGAACTTCCAGAATTCAACTGAACCGTCTTGTTCATCGAGGAATGACAAGAATTTTTTGAGGGCGGTCGCCGAACGGTTGGTATACATCCGGGGAATTCATGAATGGCAGAAGATATCCTACTGCAAACGAGCAATCACAATTCCAATTCAGCGGTTGACGCGGTAGGTGTGGTCGTCGTTCACCACAAAAATCGCCGGCTCAGGAGTATTGAGGGTTAGATGAGTTTCACTGGAGAAACATTCTGACACCGACTTCACAACCCCTGTGACCAGTCGACTATTCAGCCCAACATAATCCGCGAGATTATTGATATGCGGGTATGTACGACATAAAAAGATGAGCAGTGTCTGGCGGTAATTGATAATGTAGTCGAAGATGGTAACTGCATGCTCGAAAGCCTACCAAATTCAAATCTGGGTATTCAGATTGTGTCGTTTTATTGAGTGACGGGTCGCTTCGACGAAGTTGTTGTCCTGCTTACCGAATATGGGAATTTTCGGGCTGTGGTAGTTCGTCCATTTTTTGAATCTAGTAATGAACCTGGTCATCAGGTAATCGCTATGGAACGAAGAGTTGGAGTTCTGCATAATAATTAGTGCTGCAGCGTAACTTCAGCCTTTGCGCGTGAGCATAGTAATCTTGAGACATTTGTTGACAGTCCGACTGGAGGTCCGGCCACTCACGTTCCTCAGAATATTCACTCAGCACAGACGTCGGTGGACGTGCGGCAGCCTTTGTGAAAATACGGCTTGTATTGTCGTACTGTTGTCCATGACCATAGTCTTTGTGTACATCGGTCCGAGAAAGATGACGAATTGTCGAAGGGAAAGGGCAATGTTTACTGTTGCTTCATTTGAGAGGCAACCAAAATACACCGGTAAACTTACGTCCGTTAGCATCTACAACAATTAAAACGAACAAGCTATATCGCTTCTTACAACTTTTATGCGTGGCATTTATCCCGACAACTTTGGGGTAGTGGTGATATAATTCTATTTGCTCATTACTCAGGAACATAAAACGTGCTAGACGATTCCGAACATGAACGTTGAAATAGTACTTACTGGTTATGTTCAGTTGACCTAGGTAGCTAATCGTATTCATTTTTGTGAAGAGTTGGACCCGCAGATTGTACACATCCTTCATCTTTGTTTGCTTATCAAAATGCTGGCGGATGTATCATGTGAAGTTGAACGAAGGAGTGCCGTTGGAGAACCACGGTCGAATTTCTTCGATTTTTCAGGGGGTCAGACGATGACTTGATGTTGTGTATTTTACACTAATGACGTCACACGGGTAAATCTACAGCACGATGAATTTTTTGACGCAGAAGCTTCCCTTGATGTTGCGGTGGACGTTGAAGTCCGCAGAAAATCCAGTTTTTCCAGTTGTCCCCTTCCCCCCAGCACCAGAGGATAAGTGCAGAGCCTGACTTCTATGGGCGCATGTATGAACACATGTCTTACGTTCACCAAACACAGGTTCAGTGGATCGGAGGCAGTAGGAGGGGCCGGAACAAACTTGGGACCGTTCAATCTCCGTAGTAACTGCATCTAAATTTTGGAATTGTCGTGGAGAGTATACTAAAAACATGCCTAAAACAAGATGGGCAGGCCGACAGTAACCAAACTCGTGTTTTGGCTTGGAAAAAAGCGTCTTTCTGAGGTGCAATGCACATTTATAGTCAGCGCGAGGCAATGGAATGAAGGTGTGTGATTGGTCCATATGATGTACAGGGTTAGTGAGATGGGATACAGGTGAAACCGCCTCACAAGGCATGGGGGTGCACAGAGGTAGGACAGGTAACCATGCAGCTTTGGAACATGACTAAACATCCGTCGATGTGGTCATTACCGATGCGAAAGAATGATAAATTTCCTCATCCGTTTCAATGTTAATGTCAAATCCAGGACTTGATGAACGCCTACGCCTGTTGAATTTCTAATGGTTGATTCGCGTGATCCAGAGATTGATCAGACTGCGTTTTCATCGACGCGATGCGGTCAATTAGTGATCTGGAGGTTGAGACAAAATAAGAAATGATACCCAAATCCTAGTTTCTCTGAAGGGCAAAACTGAAATCATACTTTTAACTAGTACAATACAGGGAGAAAATTATTCTATCATGGTCTCTTGAATATATCTACGCCCGAGGCCTACACAGTCTTTGAGGACAATTTGTTTCATGAGTTGACTACCGAGTTGGTGGAAAATTTAAACCAAGTAGTTAATTCCCATCTCGTTTCCACAATTGTGACTCCATGACCCCGTAAACCTCAGTGCTGTGGCATCACAAACAAACAGGCAATAGGACTTTTCCTAGCGTGGTGGGCAATCTTGGTTATTGATGAAGTCCTCTCTTATATTCCCTCTTTCAAGAGAAAATAGGTTCAGCAATATTGGTGGGTTCTGGTAGCCTAGATGCTTCATACCCCACACCATACGTGTGGCGAGTTTCGTAATTTTTTGAGAACGAAATGTCTTTTTTACAATATGGTGACCAAACTTGGGCACAGTATTCCAAATGGGAGCGAATTGTTGCCGAGCGCAACCGAATGAACACCACTCGATATGGGTTAGCGGCCGCAGATTTCAGTCCATATAACGTTGGTCGTGCTTTTGTTGCGGCCTCAGCACATTGGGTAGACTGAGTAAACGTACTGACTTGAATACCCAAATCTCTCGTTTGTTGTTCCGTTGCCAGCTCGCCTGCCTGTCCACGTGAGCTCTTTAGACACCTAGGTGTCGACCCGCACGCAGTGGACTAGAGTTGAGTTTCTAAAAAGTCCAGAGGTAAGTCCCACTTCGGTGACCATTCGCAGATTTTCAAGATGTCCTCTTGGAGGGTGTCCGAGTTCCACGCGTTCCCAACCAGTTCACCCGGTGACGTGGATTGACTGTGTCGTTGATTAAGTCGTTTGTGTATACCAGGGAGAGCAGATGGGTTGGGAGTAAACCACGTGGTACGTCACTCAGCGGAGAACCTTCGTCCGACAGTACTCCCTGCACTCTCATCCTACACAAACCCCAAGCTAGAAACGTCTTGACCTACGTACAGACTGTAAAGGGACATTCCAGCTTTCCGTAGCTTCTAACCCAACGAGTCGTTCACAGAATAAAAGGATCTCTGGAAATCTAGATAGCATACATTGACAAATTCTCCCTTATCTAGCTTTTCTGTGTTTAAAAACGTCAGCAGATTGGTAAGACAAGACCTCACCCTTATAAAGCCATGTTGAGGAGCTCTGAAAAATTTCTGCCCACAGAGAAATCCGCAGATCTTCTGTCGTAATGTGCGTTCAGAAATTTTACCGAAGACATTAATCAGGCTTACTAGTCGGTAGTTTCCGACAACTGATCGATCAACATCCTTGAATACGGAAATTATGGCGGCCTCCTTTCAGTCCCTCATGACGGTACCTGTTTTCAATGTGAGATTAAACATATGAACAAAAGGCGATGCCAGTGATTTGGTCACATGTTTTAGGATGACCTGGTGAATTTCATCCTCTCCTGTGGACTTGGTGTTGTTCAGCATGTTATCGCTCGCTCAACATCGTGGGGCGTAGTGTTCTCATCCGCCATGGCCGCATCGCTGGCGTTAGAGAGAGAGTCTCAAGTACTCCATTATCTAAGTGATAAGCACTTTAAAGCTGTCATAGATACGTTCGCTATGCCTTTGCCAGTCCTTGTGACATCTCCGTCGTAGACCAGTGTAGTCCCAGTTCCTTTTCTGAAGAAGAATCTGGACTGAAAACAACCGTAAAACCTCTTAGGGTTCTGTTTGATGTCATGGGCTGGGTTGAGCTCATACACCAAGCAATTATTCCCTGTTGCCTCAATCGCCTCGTTTCAAGCTCTTTTGTACATCATGAAGCTTTTAAGCTCTTTTTGCCAGGTATATGCCTTCCAAGCCACATACCTAAGCTGAAACGTCCACTTGAATCTGAGGTGAACCCATTGCTTCAGACTTATTCCTCCAACTAGTTTTTGAGGGAATTTCCTTTCTGTAAGAGCCCGGAGGTTGTCGACACAGTTTGCATACAGACTGTCAGCGTTTTCTGCGAAAACCAATGGGTTCCAGGCCATCCCATCAACTTCCATCATCAGTTTCTTATGGCCGATTCAGTAAAGAAGTTGCACTTTTCGTACCGGTTTTACTGAGAGAGGGCATTTGAGCGTAAAACAAATCATCATGTGATCGTTCTTCCCGAGTGATGTTGAGGACGATACGTTTGTGATGTTGCTGCTGTGACGACTTGTGAGCAAGTCTAACGTTCGAACTGTTTGACCAAGTCGGAATCTTGTAGCCATATCAACATGTTGTGTTAATGTGAAATCGTTGATAGGGTTAAACAATTTGTGATCAAAGCCTTTACCTTTAACAGATCCCGATAACCACTTGATTCTAGGAGTATCAAAATCCCCAAAACGAATAGGTGATAGCCTGACTGGTAAGCCGTCTGGAATGGTGTCAACAATGCTTCGTCTTCCTCTAATGTCGTTCCAAGACTCCGATGTATCTTAAAGACCATCGATGGGGAATTGACGTGAAGAAGACTGGCGGCGGTTTGGGTATCTACGTGACCGTAGTTACAATCCATGAGTGTGTTGTGGATGTTCGAAACAACAAAAGGCAACTACCTCCAGCGGCATTGCCACTATCATTGTGATACCATTGGAACCCACGTGCCCATGTTTCGATGAGCTAGAAAATATCCACGGAGTGAATCTCTGTTTGCAGCTCCCCTGTCTTATTGAGCAGGCGGCATACATTCGTCAGCATGTCCTTCAACTCCGGAGAACCCGCTCTTTGACTACTCCGTAGTTTGTCTGCATCTAATATCTTGGAAGGTTCCTCCAAGGAATAGGTCAGTTTTTGGATATGGGAGTCTGAAACAGACTGACGCAAACCGTAGTTCTCCTCGGTGTTTAGATCTCCTAGACTGTGATTGGCTACATGACCCTGGATTTTGTGCCAAGAAGTTTGCTTTTGATTTCTGGTGCAGTCGGTATCGTCGCGTACGGATAAGAGTTGTGTTGCATAACTGCGTCTCTTACGAAATTTATGCCTGGCATCCTCTGAGCAACCGCGTCAGTTTCAGTTAGTACCAGACCTCGAATGTTGAGGTCCCGAAATTCGATTAGTAGCGGTCTGGGGAGATTCGTTTGTGCGTTAGGTAGAACCCACTTACGGAGTCTGTGTGCTCGGTGTCAATTCGTCGCTGCGGGTGATCCAGTGTTTTGCAGAACACTTAGTATTAATTGTCTTTTTGAGCATCTCTTACGTTTAAGATCCCGTATGGCCGGTTTGAAGACGTGGATAATTATGCTCGTCTCACTCTTTGGGGGTGGCCTCAGCAACCGTGGATTTGTCTAACCGCATTAATTTTTTGTAGACTGGACGCAATATCATATAGGCGGGTCTCATGTTACATTCTCGGTGTGAGAACCGCATCTAGATTTGTCGGGATGCTGAAAATTTGTCGTACTTGATAATTTTTAGGTGTCCTGCAACCTACTTTCATTCACCCACATTGCGCATAACCTACCAACTTTCCTGCAGTACCACGGTACTACTATAAATGTGTATGCAGCCTTACTAGTAGTTGGCTTTTGTAGTACCTTAACAGTCCCACTACCTCTTTGGAGTTTTGAGGAGACCGTAGTGTAGTTCTTAGGGTCATTCACCATTGACATAAGTGGCATTGAGTGTACAGGCGGGCTGTCACTCAGTGTGAGGCGTACGAGTTGCCCGCAGAAGGCCGTCGGAGCGCACTCACTTTTTCTCGAGATTCCGTGTCGTTTAGTCAGTGTTTTCGCAGGAGGCGAACGTTGAGTTCTGTTGGTGGTTCGACTTGGGGAAAAATTGCCGAAAATGGAGCTATATGAAACATTCACTACGGACTCCAATCTCTGTGAACACAATCAACGGAAAATTCTACGCTGTTAACTTGTAATTGACCACTGGTGCCACCAAAGCACGGCCTCTGTTCGATGTCATGGAAATGACAAACCAAGTTGTTTGAATCTAGCCATACAAATCCTGATGATGCAGAATGGAGGGAACCAACCGATACATGCATTTATGTTGACTGGAAGGATCTACTGGATAATATGGCGAGCAGAGTGGTCCATTCATTAGTGAGCCGGTAAATCTGTCGGCCCAGACTGCTTGTGATCCATACGTGCACTCATCCTGAGCAAGCACTGGGGCTTTTATTATCAAGGTTAATTGCTGGTTTTGCGTTTGTTTCACTTGGAATTTGGTTTCTTATGCATTGGTGCATCACCTCCGCACACAACTAAGTGAAAACAGGAGAAACGAGAGTTATACATACATAAAAATAATTACCTGTACTGTATCGTTGGAAATCCACTCGATCTTATTTGTTGATGCTTCGCTGGACGAATAATGCATTAGATGTACTCAGTAAGACGATTTAATCTCTAACGAGTGTGATATAATTTTCTTATATGTATGGGCTTGTATGATAATCTGTTCAACTGGCGTTCTTGTCTTTCATCGCATTGTACAATACAGAATAATAATGTATCGAATTCGATGAACGTGAGTTGAATACAACTACCATCGAAAAGGACTGCCAGTCGTTGGAAACGGTGATGCATGCCAGCAATAAAACCCATTAGTTAGTTTGAAGTTGGTATCCTTAAGACCGTGCCAAGCAAGAGTAAGCGTTTATTCCAAGTCATTTTCTCTTTAAACGGCATTGTTTATGATGACACAGACACTAGCATTTTCCACGGACGCATGTGACTCAATGGAAAGTGAGACAGTGTCCAGCGTGTTAGAAGGTTTGAAAGGATGGGCAACAAAATATGGGATTTTTGAAGAGCAGTTACAACACCATTGTGGAGTACCAATACTTTAGCAGTGACTATACTAACTGATGTTTGATTTTTGTTGAGTATACCCTGTGAAAGTGATACATTACGGAAGATATACTCATTTTGGGTTGCAATCTGCTTATCACGGTCATTAAACGAAGCATCACTAATAAATAAAAAAGGAGTGGCCATCCAGTTGCACATTTATGATGGTAAGACTTTCAAGTCGTCAAAGTTGCAGTTATTGTCTGTACTCCGTAGAATATTTAGGCCCACAACAATCACCCCTTCTGTAGTTAACATTTCTGCCGGCCAAAACAAACCTTGGAATGAGAACGAATATTTGTCTGATTCAGTCATCGAACTGTCTAATCTGATATCACACGGTGTTACCATTGGTAACCTGGGGCCTAGCAAGCGGTTGAGTATCAGTAGCACTATTTGCCAATCATCAGCAAAAGCATTTGTAAAGCGGAAGCCAGAGCCCACTAGATACACCAGCTGTGACCGCTTTATTCATAAAGGTATCTAAATTTCCACGAGGTTATCTACCTCCTGACAAACTGTCTCAATCGCACGGGCGAATCCTTCCGGCGTGCCGGAAAGCATATGAAATCTCTGTTCGAAACAATACCGTTAGATATGATAAATCATTTTCCTTATGATTGCATGCACCCCGTTTATCTTGGTGAAGTACGAAAGCTACCGTTAATATGGCTAAGATGCCCTGTCTTAAGCGCGTGCGTTTGGAAATGGACACCGTTGGAAACGTTGATTTACGCATAACCACTTGCTCCCGTCCACTAACAGACGACTTCCCAATAGTGCTTCGAGCATGGTTAGAGTTCAATAATTGGAAAGCTTGTGAATTTGGGCAGCTTCTTTTGTATATCGGACCGTGGGTGTGAAGGACAGCATATTTCACAAGAATTGCTCCAACTTTCTGGACTTATTAATTGGGATTTATATTCTTGCTCATTCTGTTTTTGTGGAGCCTCCCATGGGCACAGAAATTCGTGCCCGCACAAGTTTATGATTTCTTCCAAATATATATAGCATGTGGAAGAAATTACAATGTCCGCTCACTGATACATTTGACGAGCAACTTCTCACATCGCGACGAACATGACAGGTTTTCGGCTTTCCTCTTCGAGTCGCACACTTACCACGTCAAACGTACGCCATACTATTCGTGTGATCCGGTGGCCAGATCGTACCACAAGTGAAAAAAGGATTTAATATAACTCAGGTGGCTAAGAATGATCGGTCGTTGTATGTTGAAGTTTACAGTAACGGATGCAGAAAACGGAGATCGCGCCTCAACAATTCGTCTCCCTCAATCACCCTTCTTAATAACGTAATCGATGTACGCAACCTGCCCCCACATTGTTGTGGATATTAACGATGGTGACCCAAACAAACCTACTGTGTATTGCAAACTTTTCGAAACCAATGCATGGTATCGCATCGTTTATGTTGCATATACTTCGGGTTAATGACTTCAACGTTCAGATTCACCATATACTTCTTTCTGATTTGTTTTGCAAATGTGTTTGTTCTCCCACCCGCTGGTTTGCGTACTACTCCATTGCTACGCAGATTTAGTAAAAGACTAATAAGCACAAACCGTTGAACCGTGTTCTGCAAGCTCTCTTCTGCTGGCGTGAACAGTGTTCTTTCCAACAGACGAAAAGCTTTCAATTTTTGTGTATTTACGGAAGGAATTACTACTGCGTCGTGAAAACTGACGCCGACAACAACGAAGATGTTTCCATTACATGTAGCTGTTGGCTGGGTGCTGAACGGACGGTAGCAGTGATTTCAAGTCTTCCCGGAGTTACATATTATAGATATGCATAGAAAAATTTACAGCCAAACTTGGACGATCCGAAGTTGCAAGTCACAACACTGGCTACCGGCAAGTGAAACTGCCTTATATTAAACGTATTAACATTTCATTACAGTTGAATTCTAACATGCTACAGAAACGGAAGTGTGGTACACATCAAATAACTTTCTTCCCAGTTGAGAAACAATAAATAAGGGTTTATCGCTAAAACGACCAGTGTAATTTTATTATACCATTTGGTTCACATGTTAGCAGTGAGCAGCCACGATTTGCAGAAGATGGCATTGAGGAAGGTAGCGCAAAGAGAAGGAAGTGTGAATCTACTCCATTCAAATAATCAGTTTCATCATGTAGCTCCTGTGAGGTAGATATCAATATGGTTCGTCCGTTGTATTACGCGTTGCGTGCAATCCATCATCCATAACGAGGGTATCAGAAGACATTACTTCGAAGATTATTACTTAAAAGAAGTGCCTAAGAACCGTAACCAAGACTGACTTACATGAGTTGCGTCCACCAGTTTTGACTGCCTTAAGTGATAACAAAGCTTATATTGCACTTGGAACACCTCCACAAAGCTATCCCACAGTAACATTGTACAGCTGAACACATTTTGCACTACCTTGGAATGGAAGGTTGCCGAGATAACGTGATTAGATAACAGCAACGCACTTCCTCTGCCCTTATTTGCAACGTCACTAACACAATTACAAGAAATTGATAGAAAACTATTAGAGTCCATTCTACACTGATAAGCAGTAAGATTGGCGAACAGATCATGTCTCTTTAAATCTATTATTTCCAAAGTAGCACTGCCTCAGAGTTAGAGCTCTAGTTAAGAAAGTTATGAAACGATTAATGACGACGGCATTCGCCAGACAAATTACCTAATTGCGTGCCAGAAACACTTTGGCATTCAAACGAACACAAATGAAAGCCTTTTCATTAGGTATGACCTACTGCATGAAAAAAATCTGTTTAGGTACTAGGACAGGTACTCGAAGTGATGGAATGAGCAACCACTCCTGAGAATATACTCAGTGAATACCACAAAAGTTGGTTACACTGCGCATGGGTCAACTGCTTTGTGCGAACGGCGTCCACAAAACAGAGTGAGAAAGTCAGCCGGTTGTTTGTGGCTACCTAACAGCATTCTTATGGTTGTAGGAAACAAAATGGGTTGCAGATTTTTGTGAACAGAATGCTGGAAACAAGGATGCACATTGTATTTTATACACGTTGCGAAAAAAGTTCGTGATTCAGTGATCGATGCGCGGATGCGAAACCGATAGTCTAAGTTCCCCATGTAGATACAATTCTTCCTGTATCACACGGGCGTCAGCTTTTCTGGATTGCAATCATAGAAAAGCTGGTGTATCATCATTTTTTCTAGATACAATGTCAATGTAGGGGCAGTAGACAGAAGAAGAAGGACTTATCGTTCTTTTACTATTTCTACCAGGCAGATAAGCGTCTACCAAGGCCTTAAAATCCACAATAGAATAAGCATTGACGACAACTGGTGAGATGCTATGCCAATGGGTGACAAAAATTCTGTCTGGCAAGTGTTTAAGGTCTCCTCCAAAGGAATTTTTTATTGTGACCTCTTAACCCATTTGGACCTGTCAGAATGAAGAGTTTCTCTGTCAGCCATTAAGAAAAAAGTAAGGTTGAGGTCTCCTCTGAGTATTTGGCATTCCAGAGAGTAAAAGACAAGGATTTCCGGCCGACACTCGTCCGAAACGTTTTGAATTCCCACTGAAGTTTTTGTCTGAGCTCACTGTACACGCTCGAGCGAATTTACGTCTCAACGCCAGAATAAACAGCTGAATCAATGTATTCAAGCAGGAGTCGGAAATAAATCCCGTGAAGAGTTTGGAAAGTCATAATTTCAATCCAAAGAAACGTCCGTTTTATCAGGTCCAGTATGGCGGATTCCTTTTTAGCTGCTTTTTGTGATGGAGTGAGGAAGACAAATTGGACGATAGTCACGTGTTCAGGGTTTTTTAAGACTTACCTTGGCAACATGCACTTCCATTTGTGCTTAGTTTGTTACCAAGATATTGCCAGAATTTCCACCAGTAAAAATGTGTGCACACTTATCGCAGTTGATGAGAAGACGCCACTATACTGACCACCGTCTAACTGGATGGAAGTCAGCTTGCAAAATTTTTTAAGTCATCCGCATAGAGACCAGAGTGACTGGGAATCCTCTCCGTCAAATCATTGCTACAGATTGGAAAAGTTAATGAACCAGTGACAGATCCTTGTAGTACGCCAAATGAGATAGGCGCAACAGAGGAAAGATCAGGGCTGGCTTTAACACAGGATGTTTTATCCTAAAGAGACCAAGTGACGCAGCGGTGAGTAACACCTCTGATGCCGTCGGCCTTTATTTTCTGTAGAAGTGGGCCGTGTGGTGCTTGGCCAAACGCCTTAGCAAATTCAAATAAAATAGCATCTGATGTGACTTTGGTTTGTAGCATCCGTTGAGCCATCCATAAAAATTAGCATGTTCATTACGCAGAACCTATTTGGTAAGAATCCGTGCTGAGACACAAGGATTAGGGTATTGTCCGGATGGTGCTTTCGTCAAAGAAGACGCTTAGAGATTTCACACGAAATAGCTGTTAGGTAGGTTAATCGATAAATGATGGGTGGGTGCCGATAACACGACTGGTAAATAGGCAGGACGGTAGCCTCCTTTTATTCCTTGGGAGAATACCAGCAGGAAATGTCAGCATGCCAAATTCGTGCAACGGTTTAGCTCGTACAGAAGACGCTTACTCCATCGTTCGTAGATGGATTCCATCCAAACCCAATGAACTAAAACGGTTAGACATCGAAAGCAAACTCTGAACGTCGTGCACTGAGAGTTCTGTATATAGAGGAGACTGTTAAAATAATCCTGGAAGTAGGCACTGCAAAGAATGTAATAAGTTGGAGTTGCAAACGGTGATGTGTTGATCCTTTATTAATTCAGGAACGGTGTTGGTTTCTGAGGTGATTTCACCGTTCGATTGCTGCAGGAACAGTGCTGAAGGTGGGCTCTTGTGACGATGTTATAAGTAACTGAAGAGGAAGTTTCTGTTTGGGCATACTGTTTTGAGCACTCTTGATTGCTGTTGATGACAATGGAGGCGGATTTCCGACTTTTACCCATTGCGCATTTTGCGACATGCTTTGACATCTTTGGGCTTATTGGACTGTCTCTGCTTGGCAGATAGTCTCGCACAGCTGTCAAGAAGTCGGCGAATTCTTATTGGAGGAGGAGCGTGGAAAATATGACGTCACCCTTGTGTAACATACGCTGTATACGTTGGTAGTCAGAGGTAACTGAAGTGGCGTCCACTTGGACCTACTACCATAGTCGGCTGCGTTGAAACTGTGGACCAGATGCTTCTCTGTAAGTTTTACCCAGTAGCAATGGAAGACAAAGACCAGGGTCAGATGATCACTGTGACCTAAGGGGGACTTCGTAACAACTTGATTAAAACAATGATTCTCGTTTGTGACTACCGGATCCAGTCAAGAAGAGATCTGTCTCAGATGGCATCTTGCTACAGACTTCACGTGTTGTGTCCAGGCTTTCTGTTGAACAACAATTTTCAGAGCCAAGTCTAAACTAACTTCTAGAGCTTGTTGGAGATGTTGTCCCCAAGACGCTTTTGAGGCATTAAAACCGCCCATAATAAGCAAACGAGTGGAGTGCTGAATGGGAATAAATTCGTGCAAATGATATGCAAGACCCTTATCATTCAAGGGTGAGATCAAAGGTGAGTATTAAACTCCTAATAGCAGCGATTCATGGCCACGGAGCTCTATTTGTAGCCACACATTACATGTGGGGGGGAGAATATTGTCCATGCGTAAAAAGGAGGGGGCAAATTAGGGCCAAAGTAGGCAGCGAATTCTCCCATTGAACGTTCAACCACATTCACTTCACCGACTCTACCGTACTTACTCGGAGGTTATCACCGTGGTGCAGAAGCAACAACCGAGTTACAACTATACATGCAAATCATATATACAAAGGTTAATCTTTGTATAAAATATTTGAGTACCAGGCTTGGTACCAAGCATGGTCATGCGGAGAAAGAGAGGGGACTCACGCGGGCCCCGCGCCATGAACGAAGAACAAGGGAAAAATTCGTGAGGAACGCTTTCTTGGTTCTTCTAAATTCGGTGATTTTATTAAAATCAACTTCGTTATTCATTTCCAACACTTTCGAAGCTTCCCAAACCCTCTAACTAATTTCACTCAAAAATCCAAGAAAATATGAGAAACTATATTCTGTCTTTTCACATCACAATCTATCAGGCACGTCCACATAATCCGCCACCGATTCTGTCCCCCACAATAGTCATATCCGATCCACCGCCAACCTGATTTTCGTTTAAATACAACGATCGTTTCATAAAACGTCTTATGCTGTAGACATGTCTATAGCAAGTAAACATTCGGGTGGAAGATACTAGTGAGAACAGCAAGGGCTGTAATGGGAATTGTCACGTGAAAATAGTTGTTATACTACAACCACTGGTATTCCAAATATAGTGAGAAAAAAGGTCGCACTACAATGGCGTAGGATTTTTGCATATGATCTTAACGGTCCTCAGTGGAAAACATAGGACGGTGTATGTATTCCCAAATGGACCATGTACACCAATCAGGAATGCTGAAATCAGTGTGGCGCACAACATTACAAAAATCTACATGAGAACCCGAACGGGTGCTGTCACCGACGCAGCAAAATCTCCGTCCCCAAGTGCACCATGTACACCAATCAGAAATAGAGAAAGTTGCTGAAAGCACACCGTGGAAGACAAGTGTGGCTGCCATTGGCAAGCGAAATCAACCAACGACGTGCAAGCAAAGTTTCAAGAAAGTGAAGTGAAATCAATTAGGGCAACGAAGGAAATAACACATCCAAGAGGTTACATAAGTAATCGACTAGTGAAGTGAATAGGGAAGAATTGGAACATAGACTGAACAGATGAACTTGATTCGATTGTGTCTGTGCGGTCTCTGGTTGCAAATGGTGCAAACGATAATAATCCTGAACATAAAATATGTCAATCGGTTTTCATCATTTGCGTTATAGTAGCACTTACCAGTTGTGTTCAGTTGGGCGTGCAAACGACCTAGGTAGCCAACACTTTTTCTCGGCGAGCAAGCATGCTCGCAGGTCGCATACATCTTTCGTCGTTGCCTTCTTGTCGAAGCGCTGCCTGGCGTACTGAGTGATGTTGAAGGGTACGGTGCCGTTGAGCAGCCACGGACGAATCTCCCTGATTTCTTCTTCGGCGAGGCGACGCATTGGGGCCTAGTATTCTGCAGCAACCACGTTGCATGGATGGTTGTGCAACATAACGAAATTCGTTACCCGAAATTCTTCGTCGGCGTTACGGTACATGTTGAAATAAGCGGAGCATCCCGTTCGAGCGCTGGCTCTCTCTCGAACACCGGCCGATGAGCGCAAAACATGTACCCTGCGGACGTATGTGTAAACGCGTCTCCTATGATCACCAAAGGCGTATTCGGTGAATCGGATGCGGTACGAAAATTTTGGTCGAACGTCGAAACGCCGAACCTCCGCTCCAACTGCATCCAAATTTTGGAACTTACTTGGAGACACGAAATTCTCAAAATGTTTCTGAAATAGAACTGATAACTTACGCTCCTGCTGTCGGTTCGGGAGAAGACGTCCTTCCGACATGTACCGCATATCTATTGCAAGTGCAAACCACCATGGTGGTTTGCAATTGGTGCTAGCAGGGCAATGAAGACCGGTCTTCATTGCTGGCCAGTAAATCGGGGGGACACCTGATTAGCTCACAGGGTGCACAGGGTTCACCGAATAGGGTAGAGAGGAAACTATGTCAGGGGGACGGGGCACGCGCGGTAAGAGCAGGAAACCATGTTTCTGTAGGGAACAGCCACAACGTTGTGGCTATATCGTACGATATAATATTCCAACATATTGGTCCATGAAACTTTTTTATGGTCGGCCTTAAAGAACTTCGTTGCAGACGCGATCGTTGTGCGACCTTTATTTTACTGCGGTGACACCTGGTTGGCTACCTGCCGAAATTTCGGTAGGAAAATTAAAATTTATCAATAGGGATCTGTTTGGCAGACCAAGCGCATTTTCTTCTGGCTCTGCATCCTACTCAATCTATCTTCGCAGTGTGAATTAGAGCCGTCACTTTATCGTCATCTCGGGGCTTGTTGTTCCGTCTGAATTTTATCGGACTACTTTAAACGACACTTAAAAACACACAGCGGTTGTGAACGCTGTCAGGAGGTAATTAGCTCATTTAAACACTTCGCATGGGGTTCGTCAGCTAAAAATGGATGTGGGCGACTTCATACACCGATGTGAAAGCGTGCATCTTTCTTTTTTGTTCAATACAAACGTCGATCATTACTGCGTGTCATATGTTACAGTGCACGTGAGGTGCACTGATTTCTGTAGTGGTTCAAAACAGTCTCAGACTACCCTAAGTGAATGCAGATGTATTTCACTGAGTTCAGTAACCAAAATGAACGAATGCAACAGGACAGTTACGGGGGGTTAGCAAGTTATAGGAATAAAAAGCTTGACTCACAGAAAGGGTTCAAGAAGACCACCCCCACAACATTCCAAATTACCAGTATCCGGGAAGCGAGAATATTCCGAGATTACTGTGAGCGGCTGAAACGTGGTCGGTGCTGCGACGATGTTCGGAGTACAACGGAGCTGAAAATGGATGAGCTCCGTATAGTATCGTCAAGCAACTACGCCACAGGTAGAACGGCAGAAAGACGTGCGTGCACAAAACTTTATTGAAATTGCAAGGTCATTTTTAATCAATTCGAACAGCCTGCAGAGATGACGCAAAAACGTTGTTGTACAATGGTGAAACATCGTTAGTGAACAAAACCAAGATAAAGCTCTACATTTCCTTCCGAAGTACAGACTTCTGAGTTCATATACCTGGGGATTTCCTACTGCTTGCTCTTGCAATCCGCCGCGAGTTTGTCCCAGAAAGTGCGAAATCAATGCGGGACCATTCTTACAATTTTTCAACTGAAATAGGAGGAAAAATGTTAGGGTTGGATTGCATAAGCTAGATGTGAATAAAGCGATGAGGCGGGGTTAACCGATTCACCGATTAAGCGAGTGGCACACGGATTCGTGGCATGGGTCCAAGGTTCCCGGACCCAGTCGGTTTCTCCTGCCCAATGTTAGCGGGCGTCTGTTGATCTGAAAAGCGATCACTGAAAACAGGGTGTTGCACCGCTTTCTAGGATTAAGTGAATACCAAGAATAAAGTGAGATTACTCACATAATGAAATTTTAGTTGTAAATGACAATCAAGCAAAACTTCAAAACGATCTCTAGAAGCGCTGCTGACGATCTCAAAAGGAAGGCTGTCCCAATGGTTAATAACCCTGTAAGAAAAGAACTGCTGCTTAAGAAATTTTCGAGGACGAAGCTTGGAAAACTTCCTGTTATGTCGTCGCCGGCCATCATCATTCGCTACAGTGAAGAACTGTTCTACAAAACCTGCTCTAAAGAAGCAGTGTTTGAATATTAAACCACAACTCAGCATTCGAAAATGAAATGAGTACATGTCAAGAATTTCAAGTCGAGACTCGTAAGCAGCATTGCTCAAGCCCGCGACCATCTTGGTATCCGCGCGCTGGACACGCTCAACAGCCAATATGTCCCTCTTCAGGCTAGTATACACGACTTGATTCCTAAACTCAAAGAGTGGTCTCATATAAACCTCGTGAAAAGTTTGAAACGTTTTCTTGTCTATGCGAGGGGAAATGCGCCAGAAGCGGCAGATCTCTTTTTTACTGCCATCTCATTGTGATACACAAAGGACAAGTAAGAAAACAACCAGNTTGCGTCCAAGTTACTCACTGGCCTCATTTTGCGTCGGCTCACTAAGCCCAGAGAAAGTCAGATACGCGAAGAACAAGCAGGATTCAGATCCGGTCGGGGGTGTGTTGATCACATTTTTACCCTACGACGGATCTTGGAACATCGGCATTCATATAGGCAGCCGACGGTCGTGGTGTTTTTGGACCCGAGGGCTGCATTCGATTCAGTTGCTCGTAGCATTCTTTGGAGCTGTCTCCTTCGCAAGGGACTACCAGAGAAATACGTGAATCTATTGAGATCACTATACGCTCACTCTGCAAGCAGAGTGAGGGTTTATGGACAACTGTCTCGGGCATTCATCACTTCTAGTGGTGTTCGACGTGCGTGTCCGATGTCCCCCTTCCTGTTCAATTTTGTCATGGACGACATTCTGAGGGTGCACTTCGTGAATCCAATGGGCTTGGTGTTGAGCTTCTTGCTGGCGCTAGACTGACCGACCTGGAGTACGCGGACGACACTGTCTTACTTAGGCCCTCTGCCGAAGACATGCAGACCATGCTGAACAAGGTGAGTGACCGGGCTGGTCTGTATGGAATACGCTTCGCACCTTCAAAGTGCAAAGTGCTGCTTCAACGCTGGGGCATTTCCACCCCTACTTTCTTTATTGCAGGTAATCCGCTTGAGACTATGGACAGTTTCACATACTCGGGTAGCACTATCTCGTCAGCCTGTAATATTGCTGATGAGATATCAGCGAGGACATCAAAGACACGAGTTGTTTTTTCCAAACTGCGTCATCTGTGGCGTTGAAAAGACGTTCGGTTGTCGCTGAAAGGAAGGGTCTATAATGCCTGTGTGCGTTCCATTTTGCTGTATGGTTCGGAAGCGTGGCCTGATCACAAGGAAGATATCAACAGGCTTGCTATGTTTGACCATCGTCGTCTGCGTCATTTGGCTCACATTAAGTGGACTGATCGAGTGAGCTATGTGGCAGTTCACCGGCACGTACTCCGGAACGCTCGGGATGCGTTGTCAGTTGGCCAACTGATTACGTTGCACAGACTGCGGTGGTTGGATCACGTGCTCCGTATGCCAACTGACCGTTTACCGTATCGGACATTGTATACTGAGGCCAGCAACAGTTGGGTAAACCCGCGTGGTGGTCAAGCAACAACGTGGCCACGAAACATGAAGACCTTGACTGCTCCATTGAGCAAAGTGGGCAGGCATCGCCTGCCCGGCTGGGGTCTTCGTGATCACTCAAATCGCTGGTTAGATACGCTATCCGAGGTGGCGATGTGTCGTAGTCAATGGCGTACCTGTATCCATCCCAGCTCAAGTTTTTCCGCTCAGTCTTCTTTAATATTTGTTCACTTTCTTAGTAACGTTCCCTTCTAGGATATTCCATGTCACTGTTGAGGTGAGCGGCAGCCCGAGCCACAGTACCTTTCGGGCAGGCTCATAGCTGTTGTGATGATGATGATGATGACGATGATGATGACCGGTGAGCTCCTGAAGACGCTTAGTGCGGCGAAAATATGGGAGGAGCATTCTTCACTTTCATGAGTGATCATGGGTGCTACTTGATAAAAGCTGAGACGTTCAAGCTACCAGTGCCATCAGGACACAAGTTCACCGGTCACCCTCCCACTGAAATGACACGGAACAAGAGGTAAGTGTATGACCAGTATGTGTTTGATTCCTGGTGCCTGTACTTTCAATTACTAAGACTGACTTCTTAAATGAATGAATTTGAAAATGAGTGACTAAAAAAGATGACAATAATGGCGAAACAAAGGATGAGGAATTGACTAAATCAAATTTGTGAGTAGGAAAGAATTAAAGAAACTTACCCAAACGAACCTGTCACAACAGATGAGGGAGGAAGAATGACCAGCACTCACTAAACCTTCCTGTGGATTTTGTCGCAATATCAGAAGATAATACACTCTATAGAAGCATGCTTCAACAGCTGGTGGCTCGACACACGAAGAAGTTGGCCATGATCAAGTTAGTAACTATCTTCTCCTCCAGGTTGGGGCTGTGGTATCGGAGGTGTAAATTTGCATGCTGACCGAACATAGATACCGCTTCAACTAAGGTTATTCCCGTGAGAATACTGAAGACTTCTATTAGACATCCTTTAGCCCTCCTTCGCGTGAGAGAAAACGGAACAGTTTTTCTCGGCATGTCTTCGTATGGATAGTCTCGTTTTCCATTCAGCCGCCTCTGAATTTTCTCAAGTACCTCCTTGTCTTTTACCCTACGCGGGCATCGGACCTGCACACAGCGTTCCAGATGTGGCCTCACATACACCGTAAAAGGGATAAAAACATCATCCAGCCCCTTGACGCAAACGTTTTCCTTTTCAGGCCTCCTTTAAGCACGGCTTGGAAACCTCGAAGTTTTCCCCTATATGCACTCCCATGCCTTTGACTGCCTCCACCCTTCTCAGCCCCTTCCCCTCAACCTCCCAGCAAAGAAACCTGACCGATATTGGCTGGTCTGCAGCAAAAAGCTGATTACACT
>QNGE01000419.1:34285-90260 GCA_008508345.1 Paragonimus westermani
AACAATTTCTACGGTACTATTAACGGAATGCATCAATAATTACAAAAGGCAAACCTCAATCGTTCGCGACGATAGTCTCGTCCAGCAAAATCAACAGCTTCTCAACAGGACCAACAAGGTCAAAGGTGAACCGACACGCCAGCGGACCAGGACAAGAGTGGCCACTCGCGCGGCGGACATTTAGTGACACATTAGTTCAATAAAACAAAATGGGGTGGGTGAGGTAGTGGGAACAAGTGTCAGGTTAGTGGGGAAAATGGGGAAAGCAAGCGATGGGAACGAATTTTCTTAGTTCGTGGACCAACAAATTTACAGGTAGTCTTGATTAATGCTGAGCGATAGCCTACAGGAATCGACTGTGTCGTTGAACTGTCCTTTGAACCTGTAACGGAATAAACGTCGAGGCATTTGTACATGACCGATATGATATCATTGCATCATGGAAGTGTCCACCCACGACATATTGTCGGAGGTTCGATGGTATTCCCTCCTTTGGATGTCATCATAAACCCGCTGTCCTTCGTTAGTACGCAAACTCACAGTTGTTGTTGCGCAAAGGGCGTTACACTTCTGATAACAGTAATGATATTTACGCACAATTAACGCAAGTCTTTTTCGTGCAGAACGAGAAAACTAATGCTGCAAAAATTGCAGCCCTCAGGGGTATCCACCTCGCCCGCCGCTTTATAGACAATAAGTTTTGTGACCTAAAATACAGCGCTCGCGTTATGCCTATGGTCCTCGCCATGAACCACCAGGCCTAAGAACTTCAGCCGGAAGTCCGGCATTTTCCACTGTGTTGTTGGTACACGTATGGTTAAGCATGGGTAGTGCTTTGGGACTTGTACGACAAATGCACCGTATTAACGGTAGACAACGGCAAACGCGAATGGCTGTCAGATGAGATGGTTTACTTCACAGCGCCAACAGGTTGGCGTAATCGGGCTATGGGTAAGTCGTCCCGTTTTAATTAGTCATGGACAAATGTATGATAACAGGCTAACCCTTGTACCGTGAGTGGTGAGTCATGTAGGTGTGCCTATCACATTAACATATATATGAGCACGTTCAACACGACGTCGCCTCCCTCTGTAAGCACCGTTTTGACTGGGTTTTCTGAAATAACCCCGGACTTTACATCATGCTGAATGGCAAAGTACTTGTTGATTTATTGTGTTACACAAAATGAACCTGTGTGTGGCGGTCACAGTAATTCACATAATTTATCTTACTGCAAGAGACCGTAAAAGCAGAAGGCGCTCATCGTGTCTGTGTACAGGTACGGACTATTTTCGTGGCCGTATCGAATGCAGTCGACGCATATGCTGCATCAAACGTGATACATATTGTCTGAATTAGATTAACTTGGCTACAGAAGCGAGCACTAGCTGGTTGAACGACCGCAAAGTGCAACCGCAGATAAGTTCGACAGGCGTGTCTGTCAGAACTATCTTGTTAGTGTTGAGCAGCACTAAGAGAATTAGCGGTGAAGCCGCATGCCCGGGTCACACTGTTTCCACTGGGCAGCTAAACGTTCCGCTACCCAGTCAACTTTCGGATTGATAACCGCAGGGCGTAGGTTCTTTCTTATGAGAATTATTATAAAGAATGCGGATGGTCGTGAACTGGTCGAGGAATCCTGCCTGAGCAATCAACCTGCCGGATCATCTGGCAGATTTCGTACGACACGGTGAGTTGGCGGATAGCTAAGTCAGAATGAAAACTTCTTGAGCCTACGGCATGGCTCAGTGTCCAGATGGTAGATAGTTTGCCTCGTCCGAATATCTTGTTCCTGTTTGTCGTTCCGTTCCGGCCAAAACTGCGGACTCGTTCAGTGTAGTCTTTTGTAAGCATTGAGAGATTTTGACATCTATTTCCCTTAAATTACGAAATCCGCAAAACCAGTGACCAGAAACACGGCCATGAGGTTCCAGGGAACAGCGAAACAGCAGCTGAAGAAACATACAGCGAGAGAGGAAAAACAGAACAGTGATAATCTTTCGTCTCAAGTATGAAGCAAAAAAGCCAGTTGAGCATTTCGATTATGTAGAGTCTCAAGATCCAGAGAAGTTAAGAACGGTCATTTTGGCTGAAAGTGAGTTCTCCAAATATTTTGTGAGATGTAAATGTGCATATTCCAGGGAAAACGTTTGGACCCGGTCGAGTGTGGTAGTTGTGCTACAATGTAAAAAATCGGCCATATCTAAAAATCACTCATATTCACATTTCTGGAAAGTTTTTCAATACTTTTTCGTTATAAGTATAGCGTTGGCCTTCGTAACCGTTTTCGCGTTGTAAAAATGTTTCCATCGAAATTTCGAAGTCAAATACATACTTTCATCTCGCGAGAACGCTCAAATTCGCGTGATTTTTGGGAGGCACACATGAACTTGTAATTTCCGGTCACGCTGTTTGCATTATATTTTACATTAAATACCCAAGTGCATTCCAGTCAACACCACGCCATCACGTCCGTGGGTTGATCACTTATCTGATATATACGTATAATCCGTTTCCACTTCAGGTAGAAACCGGTTGATGGAGAGTCGGTCTCAAGAACGGTGGCATATAACGTCAGGACATGGCTGTTTCTATTTACGGTCCACATGGGGCAGTGTAACTGTGGGTAATAAGTGCCGCTCTATCGTTGACAACCTGCATGCTATCTAGTTCGGTGTTTACTGACTAAGTTTGAGTGTAGCTCGTCGTTTGTACGTGGCTCAATGCCCAGTTATATGACGGCTGATGACCCAATTTTATGTTCGTTATTTCCCCGACAATAACAGCGTTTCCCACTTGTACCATTTCAGTTAAAACGGTTCGAGCTTCGTATCATGGATAGTTTTGATTCCGGTGATTACTGGTGTATGCCTTCACTAGTTTCAAAAGTCACCGAGAGTTATCAGTTGGTTTTCTAATTTCTTTGTTCATTCTTAGTAATTCCACGAATGTGTATTTTTGAATAAGTTATTACAGTTGGTTGTGAAGGTCAACTAATTACACTCCCATCAAAATGCCCTTCAGTAAAGCTGAAAATGGTAATTATATTATACCTTGAACTACCCAGACAAGATTTTTCCTGTTTTCCCATATGGGCCACTCATCAGTGTTGTCCACAGATTAAGTTAGCTATACAGCGAAGCTTCTCGTATGGACACACAGATGACACCGGTGAGAAGTATCATAATTGCATGGGTTTCACAATCCCGAGTTCCGTTCAAACGCTAGTGGTTTCACTTTCTAAGCGAATCAGGGTCACGAGTGCGTACAAAAATGAATCAATCTGTGTAATATCATCTTCCAATTGGATCAGGAGCTGTGTGAGCTCTCTATTCGTCCAGTACCATTATAGTGTCAGAATGAAAGTGAGAGGGAAAACTTTTGTAACCGGCTCACTCAAACATATCTTCCGATGGTCGGTGATTAACTGGCCGCGTCTCAGTCGTCCCCTGGGCAGCCACACATGTAGGACTTCCGTGTTTCCCTTTCTATGCTATCAAGTGTCCGGACATTAGCGAAGTGATACCTGTTGATCCCGGACGTCCAGTGGTTGTTCGAGCAACACTTAGTCATCTCGTAACGTCTATCGACAAGCTGCATCCAAGATAGTCGCGTCCGTAAGTAACGAGCGCCTATAAATTTTGAGCCCGTTGAGCAGCTGATTCGGATCCAAGGGAGAAGACGGTCGTATTGGCGGTTTCTTATTAATAAGGTGCTAATGTTCAAGAACATTATGGTAGACCAAATAGAGGAAGATAACAACAAACCTCGATATCGAATCCACCAGATATACAAATTCCGAGATTAACGGTTCACGTAAATGTGGTCAAATGCAACAGTCGCGTAATGGCGAAGCGATCAAGCGCAAATGAAACCAGGGCACAAACAAACGAAGTTCCGACAAGGAGAAGTAAGTGAGGAAAACTACACGGGAACAAGTTTCTACAAGTAGCCGATATCAGGATTTAGTAATACATCAAGATTACCATTCACGGAAGAAATGATCTGTCACGTGCATAACCTGAGTGGTTGTTTCAGTCTTCGCAACAGAGGCTCGTTACCATTATCAAGAATAATTCCAATGTGAGGATACGAACCAGTGAGAAGGGACTAACTAGGGCAGAGAGTGTGGTCATCAACGTTTTATTAACACATCAATCATCAAACACCAAACGCAATCAGCTACCTCAGCAATACCTACGATGGTATCTCCTCTCCATAAACATTTATCTATTTTACCCATGGGGAGAGTTCCATATATTTTGCGAGCTCAACAAACATTGTCATAATCGCAGTGTTATTCCTGAAACTTATTTCGAATTCGGCGTGCACTCAGCGTATCCAGTAACAGGTGTACGCGACGTCGGAAGTTCACGACTGTTTCGAAGTGCGCTTACAACCTAGTCGTGGTGGAAGTTGTGGTGTTCTTATACGCCCAATATAGCAAGCTCCTGAAGGCCCCTTCGAACCTAATGTGTCGAAATATGGAGCCGTTCCGAAAGAAGTAATACCACTTGCATGATTCACACATCCACAAGTAGTTGTTCATAACGGAGCCGACATTTACCAAGCCAGCTGGGACCTGGCATGCACACTTCATGTTGTTCTTTAGTTCACCGTGCCTGCCTAACACAATTAACATCGTTTAGCGCTTAAAAACATTTCCTTCCGGTTGCATTACACATAGGTTTTAGGGTTAGCATGAGACTCCTCTTCCAAACGCACCGGTCAAGCTACAACTGTAGTTCTAGTCGATTGCCTGCGCAGTGTGCGACGACGTACACGGAATACATTGCTTTCGTCTAAGACATCGGCACTAGAACGAGATTGGGCGTTATGAATCCGTGATCTGCAACCAGGTTGTCTTGACCGGCTAGGAGGTAACATTCTTGCTTACACACCTCGCGATCTAAATCAAATTACGCAAAATGCAGCAAAGGTGAACGAGGTTACCTCCGAGTCAAATCAGTAGCATCCCATCCATACGTTGAGTTCACAGCAGTTGACAAGAACGTCCCATCAATGCACCCAGCTTTAGCATTGGGGCTGGCAGTCGGTGTTCTAAATAGGAAGTACAAACAGGAGAACAAAAATCCTCCCGGCAGCAGTAGAGTCGTTTGGTGACGAGATAACACAACTAGACAACGTGACCGGAAATTACAAGTTCATGTGTGCCTCCCAAAAATCACGCGAATTTGAGCGTTCTCGCGAGATGAAAGTATGTATTTGACTTCGAAATTTCGATGGAAACATTTTTACAACGCGAAAACGGTTACGAAGGCCAACGCTATACTTATAACGAAAAAGTATTGAAAAACTTTCCAGAAATGTGAATATGAGTGATTTTTAGATATGGCCGATTTTTTACATTGTAGCACAACTATCACACTCGACCGGGTCCAAACGTTTTCCCTGGAATATGCACATTTACATCTCACAAAATATTTGGAGAACTCACTTTCAGCCAAAATGACCGTTTTTAAGCCATTCCGATTTTGAAACACCATACCAGTATGTTGCACTTTTGGCCCAACCTAAGATCCGGTTAAACAATGGCAGAAAATTCTGATGGATCGTACGATGTTCGGAAACACTGTAACGTGAGCTTATTCGAAGATTTCATTCCATGTAGCAATAAGGTGGGTTACAATTGGTCGTTTTACCAAGACCTCAGCGTGAGCAAGTTTGAAGCGGAATGTGATATGGTTGGTTGGTTGTTAGAAATGTGCAAAGTTGGTCGAGTTAAACGGTGGTGGTTGAGCTTAAGAATGCTACGAGAGTTTCCAAGTTCTCAGCTGTATCATTGGATCGAAGATGCAACAACCCAACCCAACCAGCCAATCTCTTAACTTTTTGAAGCAAAACAATAGCTGTCCTCGGTAACAGATGAGCAGGGAAATCCTTTTTCACTAACAGTCTTCCGAAATGTAGTAGCTGTGAATTCAACGCGTGGCTAAGGTGCGAACATTACCTCTGGCCAGCCCCGGATTTAGTCAATTATGACGAACGCATGGTAATAGTCCGGAAACGGGCCACACTAATAATAAAAGGGCGCCACCAAACTCATGAGATCAACAGGGAAACCCATTTCGGTGGCTCGGGCTGACTTTTGTATATCCTGCGGATGCGGTCACGTCTCGTTCGAGCAATGTCTGCATCATTTTCTGGCCATCGAATGTCAGACATGTCAACCACTTCATTTGTTCGCCACCAAGATAATCAGAGTGCAAATCATCTAAAGTCACCGAGAGGAATGTAGAATGCATAATAATTTTATCTTTTTATCACAAATTGCCAACAGGAGCAAAGAAAAGCTCCTCATAACAAGCAAAAAGGTTAAAAAATGCGCTTCTTAACTGCGTTCCAGCCTTTACTCATAAATTTTTTTTATCAAAATGAACGAAACTTCCCCGTATCACAAATCAGATTTGCTTGACTCGCTGGTAGCTACTGAACCAAAAACCAGAATTTCCGGCCCCTACCTAGGAAGTGTGTCTGTGGAGGTAGTGGACCTGTTGTGGGTACTTAAACAATCGATGTTGAAAGTCGTTGGAGTATACTGACAGAGCATGCTCCAACGTGAAGCCACGGCTACTGAGAACTTGATGGAAGGTTCACTGGAGTTCTGAATGAACCTCAGTGCTTCACAGCCAGTTATTCTTGTAGAATACGGACCAAAAATGTGCTTCTGAATACGAGTGACAGCACAACAAAAAGCGGACGCTTCTCTTAGTTAATAAACGAAGCCACGCTGTGATGGACTAAGAAGTCTTGAAATGTATACAACTGGATATCCACCTTGTTCAAGTGCAGAACCTATACCCTTAGAAAACGCGTCTGTAACTGCAGTGGGGAGAAGTTGGGGAGAAAACGATAGCAGAACAGCATTTGTTGCAGTGAATTTCGGTAGAAGACGCAGTACAGTCTCATGAGTGTTAGTACCCAAAAGTTTGCCTACAGATAAGTTCGGAGGAGACGGTTGATTTTTCCGCAACGTTGGGGGATAAAACGAGCGTAATATTGAAGAGAATCCACGGGCGAACGCAATTCCTCAGCAGTCTTTGAAGTGCGGGCCACGGCAGAAATAGAACTCTCCCATGATCAGTCTGAAGCTTGATTTCGTCAAACAAATATTTTAGAAGAAACCTTTTGTAGCTTTGTGAAGACACTTTGTGGGGTTGGCAGTAACGTTGTTAGCGTAAAATTTCTCAAGTAACTCAGCCGATTGCTAATCTTGAATGTGTTTGATAAAACCATGTACGACAGTGGCGTCCTGCAAACTGCGACACTTCCAGGATCAGCACACACCGTGGTTATCAAGTCTTGAAAAGTTGCTGGGGCAACATTCACCTCGCTGGGTTGAAAATTACACTTGAAGGTTAGAATGAGTTGTTTACTGTAGTCAGCGAGCCGAAAGCACCATCAAAAGAAATTTGTAATTATGCATCCTTGAGACTATGTTTCGAAACGTTCTTCCAACCAACAAATCTATGAAGGATGCCTTCTGACTCCTGTGTTATTCAGCCTCTCCATTGTGAGAAATTTTTTCGGAGTAATGCGGTGGTCACCGCACAATCTCGATGTTCTGCCGGTATGTTTCATAGGCTTTACAGCTGCGACGGCCCACGCGGATGGTTTCACAGAAGTCAGTATTTTTTTTGCACACAACATATACAGTCTACCACGTAAATGCGGACGCAGACCAACTGGAATTGTGCAAAAATAGTGGGTGTGCCAAAGATATCCAGGCGTACTGGCCCCAATCGCACACCACCTGGAGCCTGTAAAAACTGGAAAACTCAGTTCGCGCGTTTTGGTCTCGGAAGATTCAACAGGAAATGTAGGAAGGGTTTGGAAGTCTTGATGCACTTGATACTACTGATGGATGTTTCAGAATAATTAGCAAAAATGGACGTGTGTGAGTTAAAAACTGCATTTGCGAGTGAAAGTGTGAAATCGCCGGGAATAATTAAAGTGTGCTCAGCGGAAATGTCAGTGAACTTCTAGACAACAAGAGGTTTAAGCCACTGTACGCGGTCAACTAAAGTAAAAGACTAAACGTTGCCGGTGTTGGTAATAAAGGAATGTTTGGGACCACTGTAAATATGTGGCATGTATGACCGCCGTAATCAGTGAGAGTTCGATGAGAGTAAGGGACTAAAAGTCAGACTAGAGAATTTGTTACTTTAACTAAGTGTGGGCTAAGGACTTCTTTGAATTACGGCAAACGGCTGCAGTATGTCCTGTCTTATCACAGTTATGTTATTTGCGGTCGCCGAGTGGATACGTGAGTTGAGACTGCTCATGACTACCCAAATTGCAATCACTGCAATGTTGGACAGAGTTCGGGTCAGACTGCTGTGATTCACTAGGTGCACTTCTTTGAATCGTCACATTTTTTTATCTGCCGCTGCTTTTTGGTGCATCTGTTCTTTTCCGCATCCTTAACGCCTGGAAACTGTTCACGAAGGGCTACGGTTGATTGGAGGGATATCTCATTAAGCAGTGATTGCTTTTGCTCATTACCAGTGGAATTGATTATTGCGACTGATTGACCTGTTGGACGAATCTGTAGTTGATGACCGAAAACACACCTACAGCCCTGAAATTGAAGCTACGTAATGTTTCCCACGATATCTCGATTTTATTACCCGATTTAAATATAAAACTCAGCTCTTTCCGCAGCTTCACAATTGACAATCTGGACATTTTTCACTTCAGCTCAGTTTAGTTGGGGTCGTAGGACGTGAAGCTAGTGGCCGGTTGGTGTTCAGTTTCCTGCACCAGTGAACCGCGATGATCTCACCGTACTGCGACAGATGGAAAAGAAGAACCAACCTTCAGCAGGGTTCCGCACCATTCGGTGACATAGAATACAATTTGTCATTAGATGAGCAGTATAACTATTCCTGATCAAGTCCTCACCAGAACCACATAAACGTTCTCTTGGATACCAGACTTCGAATGGTGGAGAGGAGCGGGCTTGAAATCATCTTCAGCGATTATGGTGTACTCAGACTAACAGCCAGGTTTGAAGCCGATGCTGGCGCTACCATGGTCTCGTTCGGACACCTGGGCAGCAAGACAAAAGCTTCCAGGTGCCACAAAACATAGCAGGTGAGGTGGAACAAATAAATGAATAATGGGTCCCACGCAAGCTGTCCCCAGCTGTTACTGAAAAAGCTCTAGGGGGCGTGACAGAAATGTAGACAGAGGAAAGAGGGAGGATGACCATCATGTCAAGTAGGTCCCGATCCAATTACCATCACTCCACTTCCGTAAACAATGCCAACCAACATGCATCAAGCTTGCACTCGACGGTGGTAGCAATAGCGGCCTATACCACTTTGGAAGTTGGTTTGTTTCAGACGTTCAAAAGTTTATATGCGGGAAAGCTGGCTCGGAGCTGAGCCTCGGCTCCTTCTTTCACAACCTTAAATTTGTGTCCCCTAAGCGATGAGCTTTCGCTGCAAGGGAACAGTCGCTCTTCTGCATCAGAAACTCCACTCACACTCTTGAAATACCCTTTGAGATCTCCACTTTTCCGTCCCCCTTCCAAAGAGAAAAGATTACGGTGCCTGATTCTGCTGGAGTACTCGATTGCTCGAAGTTTTACGAGGAACCTCGTAAACTAAGGATGCGCCCTGTCTAAAACTTCGGCACTCTTGACCAAATGAGACCACCAGGCTTGTCCACAGTATTCCTGATGTGGTCTCACGTAAGCCGTGTGCAGAGGCACGGTGACATTAGGTTTCCTCGAGTTTATTTTCCTTTCCAGTTGATAGAGTGCCCGGTTTGCTTCACAGGCTGCAGACATACGCTGTGTTGACACCTTGACCTCCCGAGTGGCCTGAATTCCCATGTACCTCATCTCAGCAGTCTTCTAAATGAGCACGCCCTGCTCTGTACCTCCCATCGATCTAAGTGTTCTCGGTCTCTATCTCCGTAGGTTGTTTACATTTTTGAACACTTAACAGAAGCTCCCAGTCAGCTATACACTGGTGAATATCATCGCGATCTGGAACAGCAAAGGACCCAAGACTGACCATTGTGGAGCATCACTGTCGGCGTGCGCAGTGTGTGATCTGGAGCGCTCCACATGCAACTAGAGACTCTTATTCTGCAAGAACGCCCCCATCGATGCTAAAACACCAGGAGGTATGTTGAACGCCCCTATTTTTAACACCAAAAGCCCATGATTTACGGAATCGAAGACCTTCCCAAAGTTTAAATAGAGAGCCCCAACATAATCTCTCTTTTCCGATAAGTTAGAAAACCAAAGTCTCTCACGTACAAAGCCACCACCCTACACCCAGCGACGTGTTGCATTACCTTGTCTCTTAAGAAGCGTTCGAACGTTTTCAAGACAGCTGACGTGGGGTTGACAGGCCTACAGTTTGATGCCTATTCCCTACTGTCCACTTTGTATATCGGAGTGACGGCGACCACCTTTCCTTCCGTAGGCAGTTTGGTTCCAACCAGGTGTTTATTAGATAAACTAGCTAGCGGAACAGGTAACACATTCTCAATTGGTCTTAGGATTGCAGGGCGAATTTCACTTTGGCCAACTGTCTTCGTAGCGCTCAGCTTAGCCAACTGATCGTGCATCTCTCCTGCGCTGACTGCTACTTCCTTCATGATGAATGAATCAGGGCTGACGTCAGCAAGCGGTGGTCCTCCAATACTCTTTGTGTGCACCTTCTAAAGAGCTGGAGCAACGAGTCGGTCTAATTTTCATTACAAGATGCGTTCTTTCCTTGTCATTTTTCGGCACACCCAACATACGCCTGGATAAGGACCTTGGGCTGTGCGTAATTGTACAACGCCTGTGGATTTTGCTTGGCTCGCTGAGACAATTTCTCCTCGTATGCTGGTCGGCATTCCTGTCAAACCTGGCTGGATCTGCGTTTCGCCCCTCTGTACTTCAGAAGTTCGTGATCTTCTGTGCATCTGAATCTCACCTAAGCCTTACGGTGAATGGTTTGCACCTCACCCGTTCCGCCATCCCACCATGATGGTTCCCTGCGAAGGCCAACCCCCGAAGTGAGGCAAAATTAATAGGCGATTTCAGTAAATCGGTTCTGGGTATAGCCAAAAGGATTTCAACAATGTTTCATCCCCCCCGACGTTCTGACCATACTTTCAATTTTGTCCCACTTATCACCTTGTCAGTGAAAACTCCTCTGTAGAACCGGCGCCACTTATCTGGGGGTTCAATGTTCGCTAATACTAATGTCAGCCTACTAACCCTGTGATCGCTTCTACCAGCAGGAAGTCCAACCTCGAGGTTACCTACGTCATCCGGATTCATGGTTATCACCGGGTCTAACACAGCTGCTATTTGAACAGGCCTCAATCGAGTATGATTTACATGCTGACCCAAGGCCTTGGTGTACAGGAATTCAAGAAGAGACTTACCGGAAGGCACTTCCAATGCATCCTCTTCTATCCAGTCAACTTCTCGTGCACCGAGATCTCTAAGAAGAAGGATTCCTTATGCTGCGCATGTATGATCGCTGAGTGCTGCCAACTGCTTATCGTCCTTGGGCGTTTCTGCGAATAGACTCCTATAGACACACGCCTTCAACATTGTTACGTTCGGCAGTTCCACGAAACAAACAGCCATTTGCACGCTGGACGTTATAAGTGTCCTGCTAGAACGTTGTCCGCGACGCTGGGCGGCTAAAATTAAGGACTCCCCTCTAGTTCTTCCATTCTGTCGATCCGGCCGGCTCATAAAATACTCTGGTAGACAGAGGTTTACTTTCCCGATCTGTGGCTCCAGCAACGACTCATTAACCGCTAAAAGACCCACCTCTGTGTCGACGACTCGGATTTCTGTCCACTTGTTCTCAACACTGCACGCGTTAGTGCAGACCAAAGGTAGTCTCAAACACTCGCTTTCCTTAACGCTAAAGCGATGTTATGAGAGGAACCGGCCTTTGGCGATACTTCCGAGGGCCTACCTTATATTTTGGTGTAGCAGTGATCAACCACTCTGGAGCAACCCGGTTCTCCATGTCAATGCCTGTTGTAACCTGCTCTGATTTATATGTTTCTGATGAGTAATTGTTGCCGGTCTCCAAAAGCTATCAAACATGGGCGCCATATGCTAGCTTTGAAGGATGATTCTCGTACATCACAGCTGTTTGATGTGCACGTGTAGATTTTCTCGAAGTGCAGCCCGGGTAAGGGTAAAACTCCAGTTGGCTGTCTTTCAGAGAAGGTTACGTCCTCCCTCGTCTTAGATGAGTTATCTGGGGTTACTAATATCTCTCCTTCTGCGGATTTTCTGATGGTCCCCGCAGCTGAGAGGAAAGTGTCTCTGTATAGAGGGTTAGCAAACTCGACCAACTCAACCAACGTAGGTCTGTTTGCGGACACTAGAGAAAGTACTTTCCTGCTATTTCCCCAACCTCAAAACTCCCTCGATAACCAAGTGTTTTGGGATATTTACGGTTCGCAGCGGGCTTTACCACACGGCACGGCATGGCGCGCTCTCGTTAGTGGCATTTTGTCGTTACCAGTTTTGGTGTCCTATGAATTATCACAAATCGCTGCCTACCAGTGACTACCTCACTTGACTTTCCGAGTGTGCGAAGGCCTTGTTCGCAAAGCTTCTCCCATTCTGCAGTCACCAAGGGATCTTTGCTTGTTTGTTACCACTTTGCTGAAGAATTGTCAAAGGATTCGTCACACCTATCGGCTCTTTACCTGACACGGTGGTGGTAGATGGTGTTTTACTCTTTCTCCTCGTATGGATATTTTCATTTCATGAGTTCCCTGAAGTCTCTTCTTAGCTTTGTCGGGATCAGTCTGAAAAATTATCACAAATTGCCACTGAGAAGTAGCACGTTCACTCAACTGGCCTTTAACTCGGTCACACTAAAGTTGGTAAGCGCTAGGGAATTCCGAATCCTCCTTTTTTAAACCCAAACCGTCTTCCTGAACCAACACTGTTCAGACAGGATTACCTAGACTTTCGTGCTTAAAAATACAAAAAAACATGGCATACCCATTTCTTGATCGCATGTTCTGCGTACAGCACGTAAGCACGGTCTTCTGGGTTACTGCATTTGGGCGATACCAAACTTTGCACGTATCACCGCAGATTTCAGTATTCTCTACTTCCAGAGAGCAGCTGAGGTTCTTGCATTAGGATTTAATTAACTGTGGTTTGATCATTATGCTATCAGTAACGTTTTGAGAGGATGTTCCGGTGATCCTGGGCATCACAGAACGTATTAACATAGCAGCCGCTAAGAATTATATGGCCTACTAACCATTATTGGTATCCTTCGATGATAGAAAAGGGAATTGCAAGAAGAAGGATAAGATGACTCTAGCGGGGTACGCTTGCCAAAACAATCGCTAAGATGCTTGGAAGCGCTATCAATAAAACAATCTATGATGTCGAATTACGCGTCTGTTTCAACTCTACTTCAACCCTATGCTTACGGTTAGAGAATAAATTGCCCGGTCCTGCAGCTTCTCTCTGTGCATACCTGTTCACTTGTTCCAGTGGTACTAGCTAGGTAGGTCGCACAACCATGCGCTTATCTAGACACATCCGTGAGCATCAATCAACCTGGATAAGTAGCGGAGTCTCCAAGGCAATTACCTGCACAAATGTGGGACACCTCATTGATACACACCGCGCTGTCAACCCGGCCCTATTTTCTTGTCCGAGTTACCGAGTCAGCGGCAGTTCCTTTAAAGCTGTCAGATCCTGAAGTTTGGCCACAGCTGAAGCGCAGGAATTCGACTAAACAACCCGCTCTTTCACGCACATAGACGCTTTGCTCAGGCGCTTAAGTTGCCACTGTCAACCGCTCACAATATGACCAATCAAAGCGCCGTGATTCCAGTCGCCTCAAAATTGTGACTTGATCATATCAAAACGTTGTCCAGTGAGTGCCCATGACGTGTCTGACTTCACTCGAACGTGCCAATTGTTTTTGTCCGCTTGGCCGTGAAAACTACGTTTCATATGAAGGTTTTGTAATTGGCTAAATGACAAATAACCGAAAGTGAACTATTTTGCGCCATTTTTCTGCTGACTACGCCGGGGATTTTTAGTCACTTAAAAAGTGACGTGAGAGACAACTGGGCATAAATATTTGGGACTGACACCGCGCAAGCCTTACTAGAGAAACGACGAAACTACCAACACGATGGCTCACCCGAGTCCTTCTCGTCACTGTATACCAAAACGTCTTAGAACACACCTTGCCCCACTCTCTCTCGTATCTTTGACAGTCCTTAATAAATGGCTTATTTTCGGAGAGGGGGTCGCTGAAACATTGCTGGTGTCGTCAAAATTGAATGAATCCACAGGATTTGGTGAGCGATTGTTCAAGAAATGCTATTTCCGATGTAGTTTGCACGGCAGAAGTAAATGGACGGGTTTTGTATAAAAACTAGATTTCTTGAGACGTGAACTTCCGACAGCAAGTATCTTCCTCTCACGCCAGAAATTGGAACCCATCAGGAACAATTCTCTGCACTTGACGCCAGCTGTAATATTCAAAAATTAACCAAGGTAATCAGAATCGTACTTACCTCATACACATGCATAGTCACTATTCGGTAGTAATAAAGCGGTAAGTAAGCCAGCAAGAGCGCAATATACTCCACACGATAAACAACGTGATAATCCGAGCAATTGGATGACAACAATAGGATGTTCAACTGTAAATTACCGTTGCTACGCAGACACGGATCAGAATTCTTCAATCAACCAATCTAGGACGTTTGTATCAACATTGAAGTAAATCTGTAGAGACTAACGAGATTCACTATTTGCAGTCCCAATCCAATGAGTTTCAACAGTTCACGAGTGTGATCAACATATAAGTTAGTAATAGGAAGCATTCCAGTTAATTCAAATTCAACCCTCGAAACTCGGTGTGACTATCCGCATTAGTGGAGAGTAGAGCCAAAAGGAGAATAACTTACAACGTGTAGTTAGAATGTTAGGAAATAAAGCTGATGCAGTGTTCAAATTTATCGGTCTTGATGTGATATCCGAGGACGAACCAAACACTTTGGAGGACATCGCTTTCGTTTTTCCCTCATATCCGCGGAGAACAACTTGAACAGCTGTAACAATGGGGGAACTGTTGAATGTGCATTTAAAATGTTCTTTGTTGTTTCATTTCAGACGGTCCGTCTGTGCATTACTTAACGTTTCACGCCAAACGGACGACCATAAAGCGATGACAATAACTTTTGTTGACTGATTTGTTTGAATGTTCTCAAAGGACTCTTGTTGACGCGTCGTTCACATGTCCGAACCTGACGTTGTGTGGGTCGCCGACTCATCTTTGTACCAACACACTTGCTGCGACTGTTCGTTCGCGTCCTTTCTACGATTGTGTGAGAGCCGCCAGTGATCTCGGTTATGTGTGTAAATTGTCGTTCCTCGTTATCGTTACACAACTCAATGATGGCTAGTCGCTACCCGTTGTTGTTTGCAATACCACTGGTCAGTGCTGTCGGAGATGATCAGTTATGGTGGAAGATTTACAATAAAGTACTTTGTACCAATCGTTTCGATCTTTTATACACATACACCTTATCTGAAAGGTTAGCGAATAACCAGTTCTTCATCCAACCATGCACACACATGAATGTGTGGGAGAGGTTGGCAGCGAGACAAGTATGACTACACACTGTAACTGATGACTATCACTTTCCGTTAAAACATTAAGTTCTCTTGTCCCGGTTCCCAAGCTCGGTAGAGTTTCGATTGTTGCAAGAGGTCAACACTTTGTTTATTCTCGCCGGTCGTATGCATAAAACCACTGATTATGCTTATCACTACCCTATTCTGTTGTTAAGTAAGGGTTCATATAACTGCCTCAGTCAACCCTGATTTGTTTATTATTTCAGTTTCCATCGCTTACCACTTTGTGCCTTAGTCGTCTTGTAATAACATCCGTCTTACATGCTTCTTTAGCTTATCTCTAATATCGGTGTTTTCATCCGCATGTCAGCGTAGTAGTCACTATGTGTAACTTCCAGCATGTGCCATATTTTCAAGTATGCATTGCTTAAGCCCAGATAGCAGAATCTTCCAACCAATAGAAACAGGATAGCAGATAGTCCATTTCTATTACCGGGATGTTTGATAACCTTGAAGCTGAATACTCTCATTGGTCAATTGATATGACGAGGGCAACAACTGACTGGTACCTTGCCCGAGAACAAGAGGGTTTAAACAAATTTACTGGCGTTACCGAGAAAAATGGTAATTGTGAGGGATCTAAAAAACGCCAAATAGTTGGCGGGCAAAGCAGTTGAACGATATACTGCATCAGCAAGCTTCGAAGTGTGCAGGGAATGACTTCTTGTAGTCTAATATCATCTATCCAGAACCACTGTTATTGATTATTGTACGTACGTTGTTAACTCACTCCTAACTTTTCCAACTAACCCACTGAGTGATGTGCAACCGGCAATCCAAATAACGTAGTCAGACGGCGTTGCTTAAGGAAACGTCAGAAAAGTCCGTCAAAATGATTAGAATTTGCGGTGTGCTGTTGATGAAAGTGACAAAAATGTTGCCTCAACATGGAAGTGCAGTGGTACCGCAGCGTACAGCCGCTCCGTTGGCGTTATATTGATTTTTGATTGTGTAATTTGTACGTATGTCTTACTGGCCCATGCTTGCTTCTGTTTTTCTCTTCACAGGGCTTTCACTGGGACCCTCGTTCCGGAGGAGGGCTGTCTCCCCGTCTCACAAAGTTGGTTCACGAGTGCTTAAGATAATCAAGGTCGGGAAGGCTAGCTTGCGTGTTACACACTGACTGGATTATAGAGGAATGCTGGGAATAAGAAGACGGAAGGCGATCTCGCAAAATAAATGCCAGTCAACGAAAAGTTAGTTCATTGAGACACTCATGTATAGATGGAGGTGAGAGCGTGTAAAAGGTTACTGGGCGATAAGGTATGAAATAATAGTTACAATAAACAGGCGAGACAACTTCTTTTCATGGGCGCGGCAAGAAAACAACAGAAGCACACTGACAACCGACTTTCCACTTGCAACCGTAACATCCTTCAACGAATCGAAAGCCCTCCACTGGGTTGAACAAAAAAGCATTGAACGATTTTCGGCATTTTCAACACATTTGCGCATAGTTAGGTGTGTGTACGCATATATGCTTTTCTTTTGTTTGTTCCTATAGCCGCGTGTATAGTGTGCATTTATGAATATACCTTTGCACGCGTCGATAGTCACATCTATTTTCGTAAACGAAAGAATGCGTATTTTCGGTACACAGCTACAGACATACATTTATTACATCATGCGCAACAATGTCTACAGACAGATCGATTGCACTTCAGACACCCATGAGATTGTTTGATGGTCTAAATGTTCTAATATTCAAACTCCTGCGGGAATGAAGTGGTCGATTTGCACAGCATTTTCTCAGTGCGAAATATCTCTACGGTCTCGACATGCTTCTTCATGCTCCCACAAATATCCAATACTGGAGGAAACATCTGTGGCGCCTGGACATTCAATATCTCAAAATGAATAAACATTTCGCGAGATTTTCATCTTCCTGATGTTTACGGTCAATCGTCGCAGTCTAGCCCGAAAGTCTTTAAACTGTCCATCAGACTGTGACGTTTTGTCCCCCTTTGCCCAGACCCATTTATTCCAACATTTTTTGAAGACGTTTAAGGTAACTAACGGAGATATCTTTCGATATCCCAATTTTATACGTTTCCAAACGTGCATACATTTCCGTAGCTTTGACAAATAGCGGTGCTTCGTTTTTGTGCAGCAGCGCGATAGCATCACATCACATCGATCGAGGTGACCTAGCAACACTATACAAATTCGTACACACCTTTCCGCATTTCTGTCAGTTTACGCAGTCGTTTGATTGGACTACACGGATGTGTTGCCGCAGCTTTTAGTTTCGCGATACCACGGACATCGTCGCAGATCTGATCGTGCTTCAGCAGTCCAACGTGTCTCGGCAAAAACCTTGCACCCCCAAACATCGTGCTGGTCGTTCCTAATATATGTGAGCACCTTCTGTGAATCCGAATCTTCGATCACCGTACCCTTTTCAAACTTCGTGGCTTTTCAGTAATATTCGTACGCTTTTGTTGTCACTAATATCCTAGCGTGGTGCGCCCGCAATTACCCAGGCTATTGATCAATTTGTGCTTAGCAGTTACAAGCGCAATCGTACTTTTAACTAATAGGTTTGTGGAACCTCAAAAAAAGCAATCCTGAAACTCTCTCATTTAGCTTATATGTGTCTGGGAAGCAACCGGACACCCAAACTCATAGACCCTTCATCATTTCAGCAGAGACGTATTCATTGTCCGTGAGGGTGTGAGACTGAGAAGTTAAGCACAAGATTTCCATACAGCATACCAGCTTTTTATGCAGACGATCAGGGTCTACTGTCCGTGTCTTTTCAACGTGGAATTCTCTGCTGGAGAACGGTTGAGTTCACTAAGTTAGGCGTTCGAGAAGCAGCTAGATCACTGAAATAACCTTGCACGTTCAGTAGTAACTGAGAACTCAACCATTTTATGCCTTCCCCTTCTATTTTTCTCGGTGTTTTCTTTCAATGTTAATCGTTTGCCTTGATTATTGCATTCAAGTCGAACAAAATGGTGTAACCAATATAGAATTCAACGATGGCACAATCGTTGTAGGTCAAGACCGAACCACCTTCGGGCAACGCGTAGATAAGTGGCAAGTGCGAGTTCAAAACAAGATTCGGTTGAAGATTCTACGGCGTCTTTGAACGAGCAAACATAATTGACAAAAAACAAGCACCTACCTCAACCACGGCAGTCGGTGTAAACATTAAACCTACACCATTAGTGCACTAATTGACCGCCTAAAGTTCAGCAGACAACAAGTTCCGCTAAAAGAGTGGACAGAGCAGCGAAAGTTCGTCCCATTTAACCCGCTTTACGTACAGTCCGGTTACACAAAGATCTTGAGACCAGTAAAACAAAGTGTTCGATTAAGTAACAAAAGCAAGAGGGAATTAAAAACAAAGCATGCAAACGAAACAACGGAGCATCAGAAAAACCTGAAAAGACGTTTTTGATGAAGTCGGCAATAGCATGAGTCACTGTACTCTCACTATTTCACCAATTTATATGACTGGAGTGGTCGACCAACAAGTGGGCTGCCTTACCGAGAATTAACTCTGATGTGGAACGACACATTTTGTGTCACTGCCGTGCACCGAAGTATCTTGAGGCTCAAGTTTCGTAAACGTTATACTTTTCACCTTATAGTATACTGGCGGCTCCCGTTAAACCAGCATTATTTGACATGAGTCTTCTCAAATGCAAAGTATTCATTCTGGTACGGGGATCTGTTCGCCACAGGTTAGGAAATGTGCGAACAGATTAGATGAACGGACAGATTTTTGGATTCCGCGGAGCAGCTTGGAACGCGTTCCACACCCCATAATCTCAGCATAGTTGTTCCGCAATCTCCAATGTTTGATCACTTGGAACACCGTCACTGCAGTGTTAGTATTCGGTTGGATTATTCGGTATACAGTTTTGTTCAGACCGCTCACTTCGGGTAGGATGGGACGGAACCAGTGGAAATAGCGAAAACAAGACGACGAGAGCCATACCGTGTGTAATCAGCATTGGACAAACCACGGTCGCAGAGGTAAGCAGCGTGAATTATTGCGATAAAATTGTTCACCGCGAATTCAGCTCATGCTTTTACTATAAAGCTGTTCATTTGCATTGTCTGGTTCCATTTGTTCACAGTATGCTATTCAAAGTTCTCAGAGTTCAATATGCAGAATATATATTGGATTTGTTTCACATCTATTCTTTTTTATGACGACGGAACTTTAGTTCGTATTCTGTCGATGACTGTATATTGACACAATCTTATGTAGAAAGTACGCCTCTTTCTTTACTATTTTTCGTTTGCGATCGTTATAATTCACTGCCACTTCTTTGCTTTCCAATTAGCGACACCTTCGGCGGACAATTATTGGACTTTTGCGTACTGACGTACTAAAGGGAACGTGCTACAGTTTCCAGCACCTCCGACCGATGCACATGGTCCGTATATAGGTAGGTGGAATGTCCTGCGTATTCTACGATGGGTCACGTGGTTAAAACCTGCGCAACTTCACTTCCATTTGTGAGGCATCCTCTTCGAAATCAATATCAAAAAACGACAAACTGTTACACTCGAAAGACACGTTGCCATTTTTTTTTTACCGCCGTTTGGAGTGGGATCACAGTCTAATTGGTGACGTCACTGAGGTAGTTTTAAACCTATTTTACTCACGACTTGCATCGTCTCTTAGATCACCTACTAAATCAATAAGGATTGGCGTTCCGGAGGAGGGCGAATAGTCTGCCCACAAACTCTCCTTATATTTGATGGATAACAACGGTGAATCATAAATCTGTTGCACCGTTCACTTAACTTGCTGGCCTCTGGAAACTTCACAATTACATTACCAACGGCTCATTTTCCTCGGGGTAGCGGTTGAATCCGATGGTTTACACTTCTACCTAAACTGCCATTGATAGGACATAATTATCAAAGCGACCCTGTAAATCTGGGGGTTATTTCTGTTGGTTGCGTATCCCTCTCGCTTCCGTATCACAGCACACGCTTCAACAGCTTTACTAATCAAGAGTAAACTGAGTAAATCAAAGCCGCCTATGAATAAATCGAGCCGAATTCTTTTGAGAAAATCTACTGCGTCACTGGTCTGCTCAGCCACTACGGGCGGTTTGTTCTCCGATGTGTCCGTAATAGGTAGTCAATGACTGACTTCCTCCGTTGAGATGAACTCAAATCGCAGCTCACAGAATCCGCATGTACCACGTTCAATAGGCTGAAAGACGTGGCCGCCGACTCAACTCCCCTTTTCCATCCTTGTCTGAACGCAGCAGTGTCAACTGCAACCAAAAATATCGACCGATCTGTCAGCTCCTTAGTGTGGCGATTAGATATCAGCCATTGGTACACTAAGTTTCTTGTGCCAAGTATTCCAAAGCTTATTCCACATCGGTTGAATATTCACCTCACCAGTCCATCAAGAGTGTTTCTCACGCCTAGAACCGGTCCAGAGATGTTCAGCTGTTCAGTTCTCCTCACCGAATAACCACAATACACTATTCGCATCTCAGTTTTGCCTTACTAACCAACGTTCAGTGTTCATTCCATTCCTAACTAACTGAATTGCCAAATTTATCATCCTTCCAACCTCTTTTCCGGTTTTTATCATCTCCCTTTTTTTCACAGTAGTTGGGTTTCCTCAAATTAGCCACGCATTTGAGGGGGAAGCAACTGAGTGAACCTTGACGTCATGTCCACTTAGTTCTTCTTAGCTTTCTCTTACATTTCTGTTAGTGTTACGTGTTCTTGACAAAAAATTATTAGTGATCTCCTGTTTTACCTCGCGACGAATGTCCTGCAGTATATATACACAGATATACCACGCTTTTGGACGTAAGTTACTGCGCGGAGATTATTTCAAGGTGTCTTTATTTTTTAGGTAAAAGTTTATTGAGAGTAGAAGTTACACTTAGTGAAAGAGGCGACAAATGTTTACTGAGATCCACAACACTGACCTCAGAGACTTATAGCCGTCGTCGTATCAGTCAGCGTCCCCTACCAATGGTTTTCGTTGCCTTTTGGGCCCCATCCAGGATGCCGGGAGCGCCTAGCTGAAGCAAGCCTCAGAATGAATAAATTCCCACTCAAAACTCTACTCACACGCTGACTATCGGGCTTTCGTTGCTAGCCCAACCCAACACAAGCAAACAATGTATAATGTGGCGGTCGTTAAGATGGCGTTCTTAAGGTGCGATTAAGCCAACGAGTCATGTAGGGCGATGCAACTATGTCCAAAGGTCGGCAAATTCTGTTCCACCCGACGACATCACATCGAACTGTGTCACTAATGAAATGGTGTTCCCATCACACGCCGCCAATGCTTTGAACACACCGATGCTCAAAAACGGTCACTTTGTGGACAGCCTCCGAACGAACTGACCATGTTCCATAGCTACAACAAAGACACATCAACACTGATATAATACATTCGACCCTCCACTTAGAAACGGAGATCATGCCAGGACCACAGAAGGCGTAAACTTGCGAACCTCATATGGGCCTTGGCTGCAAGATCTACGATCTCATCCTCCAGTCCATTAGCGTTGATGAAACTCAGACGGTATACGGGCTCCTCGATTACCTCCAACAGTCTATCTTTGAGAGTGTGAGCCTGTGTAGACCTGCCTATTTTACAGTAACACGTTGGACCCAGTTGTAGACAGACCAACTGAAGTCTCTAGTACGTATAAAATTTCCTGTTGTTTGTATATCCTGTGACTTAGAGTAGACTATCTGGAAACGTATTCATATGATCACATTCACAATCTGTCTAGGCGCGCTTTAAGATTTCCTAGGAAAGAAGTGGATGGAAAACCTTGTGACACCCTATTTGAAGCGCTGAAGGTAGGCCAAGCGCTGCCATAAGCCATAGACCTACCCGAGGCTTGGGAGTAAATGGCTTTCAGATGTTGGTATGGTTCTTCGGCACACGGTCCCTTGATAAACATTTTCAAAATACAAATCAGCCAACCACATCACAAGCCTGCCCGGGGTCCGAAAACACCACAATCGTCGGCCCTCTAAATGAATGGCGGAGTTGTGGCGAATGAAATAAACATTTCTTACGATCGCACTCAATTATACGCTTGCAAATTTCACTTTTTTAATCTTCTTTTAATTTAATCGTGCTACTACTTTATAATTTCCGTCCCGAATCCAAGACCACAATTCTTTCTTGCCGGCTTGACGTATTTTCTCTGTATGTCCCATCTTCCAGGGTCGGTAACAGTAAATGTGATCAACGCGCCCAAACTTTGCTTTCGTTGTGGCACGTGTTTCGACAGTAAAAAGCAGGCAAGGTGCTGCTCTGTTGGACCATTGCGATGAGTGTGCTTGTTACAAATTTCAGAATGAACACCCGCATTCGGTCACAATCTTGGCACCTAGATATACCCTTCGGTTAGCCCATTTCGAAAAGAAGCACAAGACTCCTAGTAGCGTTCATCGGTGCACATTCTTGTCCGGATCGAAGTTTGCACTTTGATTCTCGTGTTCGTGAGACTACCATGTTAACCACAAAGCCAGTGACCTCACAACAAATACGATCGAACAGTCAGATTCGAGTGCTCTACCACAGCTTGCCCAATCAATGTGCTTCTGGCAATTTCACTAAAGGAAAAGTAAGTGGAAAGGCAAAGTCATCAGAAGCGTACAACGGAGTGCGATTCTAGGAAGTATGCACTATAGTCGTTAAGGAACTCGAGCATCTGGTGGAGTATGAAAATATGATAAAAAGATTGACGGCCGAGGCAAAATCCAGCTCACTCATTACGAGTATGCTATTCGCGCGTTTTGCTTAGTTTACAAAGTACAGTGGCTGCAAGCAGCTTTGACGGGGTAGAAATCAGGTTAATCCCTTGGTAGTTTGATCACAACGTCTGTGAAATCCTCTTGAAAATGAGGGTGAGGCCGTCCACACCTCAGTCATTTGGAACGAACTCAGTGGTTGAGAATACTTTGAGCGGAGCAGGTTCTATCTGTTATAGCGGCAGCAGGGAGTTTTTGGCTGCATGCCTTGAGATTTCCCAAGAACTTGATCCCAAATGACATTTCTGCTTTCTAAGACGGAGAATTGTCAGCAGATAAGTGGACATGTGGAGTACTCCGAGTCATAGTTAACAGCGTGAGTGGCCATTTCAACAGTCGTTTGCAATGATTAGCCCAGCGTGTCAAACGTCGTTTCTGGGTCTAGGCAGGCGCCCCAGTAGCCTTCTAGGCTAACTCATCGACTACTGACTTCTTGCTGGATATTGCTCGAATAAGATAGAAAGGCTTCCGGAGTGTCTTGTTAGCAGTAGCCTGCTCTGTTTTGAAAACGCGTCGTGACCATCGGACATCGAAATCACTTCTTAGTTGCGTTCAGAGTTACGGACAAGTGGCCCTGCGGAGTGAATTCTACCCGCTGTTTGGTAGAATATTCTGGCAAGCACTGAGAGTTTTCGGCGATCGTGCAAAAATCAAGTTCCACGAACAGTAATACCGAACTAAACAGCACATCACTTATGAATTCCATGCCCTCTGTGTGCTCGGTGTCTCAGTGTCGTCGGGTGGGTGGGATCCTAGAACGAATGCACTCCGGTGAGTGTAAAAACGCCTATCGCCGCTATATTAGATGTGGCAGCTTGCAGTTGACAATAACGTCGCTTGTGAGCGAGAACTGGAGCAAACTTGACACATATCAGTATATAGTCTGAATCTACTGAGGTGCTGCAGATTGCCTCACGGTTTTGGGTGCTGCTGTGCCATCGACAGATAATGGTCATTTGGCCAGTCTTTGTTAAAGACCCACCTGACGGATGTCGAAGGTGGTAGATGGACACATGAGATGGCTTGAATTATTACTTACCAGAGAAAGACAGGTATTAGTAATAGACTTCAGAAATCTTACAACGTCGACTCCACCAAAAGTGCCATAAGAATGTTGGCCACCTGGATTCCGGTAGTCAAAATCTAGCTTGCCTAGTTGAGCGCTCGAGTCCATAGCCATTAGTTTAATGTCAGTGCAGTATCATGTGGTGTGTAAACGTATGGTGCACTGGTGGTAGAAATCGCCTGTGACTGCGTCTGGGCTATAATCTAGGGGAGTGTTTGTGCCGTAATATCAGACGTACATCGTTGGTGATAAGCCTTATCATCAGACTGTAATATTGTTGACGAGAAGACCATGAGTATTTGAAAAACACATAATGCGTTTGTTAAGATTCTTTAGTTGTTGCGTATGGAAGACGTCGGCCAAACACGTGGTCCGCAAGGCAATTGTGCGCTCACTCTTGATCTACAAACCAGAGATCTGATCGTCTCGTGTAGAAGATGCACCTGGATTGTTGGTGCCCATCTACCGATTCCTTCGCCATTTAGCATGCTCCGAATGCGTTGACTATGTGAGCAACGCGACGGTACTTCGGCGCGTATTCTTGAAGTGGACAAGTACGTGGCCGATAATCATCCCAGTGGAAGTGCCCATCAGCTCGTGCACTTTGCATGTGGATAGAGCATCTGCTGAACCGTGCACTGCACAATGTAGCTGCTGACGTCCGGAAGAAAACAGAAGACAGCCAGTCGAGAGCCTATGAGAATCATGACGGATCTGCTAACCAGGTTGGTAGGTGTTGTCTGCTCGGAAGACGAATTCAAGATAATCCACGACACCGAGTAGAAATGCTCTGAAAGATGATGGTGTAACAGCCAACGGCGATTCTATAAATGAGAAGTTATTGAACGAATTCGTCTTTCTACTCGTAAAGATTCAATGTTTGAATTATCTACGAACTTGCAGTTATACACCACACCGTACAAGGACTCCAAAAAGTGCGCATGATGCTTTTTTGTGAAAAAGACAGCACAGATCAAAGATGGAGTATTACTGATCCCGAACGTCCAGTGGTTGTTCGAGCAACACATAGTCATCTTGTAACGTCTATCGACAAGCTGCATCCAAGATAGTCGCGTCCGTAAGTAACGAGCGCCTATAAATTCTGAGCCCGTCGAGCAGCTGATTCGGATCCAAGGAAGAAGACGGTCGTATCGGCGGTTTCTTATTAATAAGGCGCTAATGTTCAAGAACATTATGGTAGACCAAATAGAGGAAGATAACAACAAACCTCGATATCGAATCCACCAGATATACAAATTCCGAGATTAACGGTTCACGTAAATGTGATCAAATGCAACAGTCGCGTAATGGCGAAGCGATCGAGCGCAAATGAAACCAGGGCACAAACAAACGAAGTTCCGACAAGGAGAAGTAAGTGAGGAAAACTACGCGGGAACAAGTTTCTACAAGTAGCCGATATCAGGATTTAGTAATACATCAAGATTACCATTCACGGAAGAAATGATCTGTCACGTGCATAACCTGAGTGGTTGTTTCAGTCTTCGCAACAGAGGCTCGTTACCATTATCAAGAATAATTCCAATGTGAGGATACGAACCAGTGAGAAGGGACTAACTAGGGCAGAGAGTGTGGTCATCAACGTTATATTAACACATCACTCATCAAACACCTAACGCGAACAACTGCTTCAACATACTACACTGTTTGTTTTTTTAATCATTGGCCTGTAAATTAGCTGGTAGTTATGGCCAACTTTGTAAAACTTTTTCCTCGCTGTTAACTTGTTACCAAACTCCGTATTTTCTATCTTGGCTGACAGGTATGCAAGACAGTCTGACACAGACACCAGTTATTACAATTTTCGCAACCTAGATATTTCACTGAACTACCTGCGGTATGATGTGCAAAGTAGTTCCATAACTCATAATTACGCATTGTACCTAGGCTATTTAGAAAGTTCGCATGAATTATGTGGTCCGATTGTTTGTCTGCATGTCATGTGACTGTGGCGTGAACCCGAACACACACGTGTCACTCTTCTGGTTTATTCGCTCGTCGACTGCCGGTCTTTAGTCTCACTAGCTAATTCGCGTGTCGGTGCCGTTTATAGCGCTATCACAGACCGTCTGTACATTTCGCCGAATAAAGACTTGGTCTCTCTTCTCAACGGCCTTTGGATTTTCGCGTCTAATAATTTCGTACCTGGGGAAAAAGCGACTCAGTGCGTCAAACACTAAACAACCAAAAGTCACACACTTAATTCAGGTTGCTCTTGTGTGGTAACTGAAATTATGCAGTGGTGAGCAGAAATGTACTTAGCTCAAACCCAGAGCTAGTTCCTGCGCTATAGTAATAACAGACCACGTTATCCAACGAATCGGTATCTGTGCAGCGTAATTATTCATGCAGTAAAACAGCAATAGCATACAATATTCGGTTACGGATTACAATCACTACGAATTGCTTTTTAAAAGTGCTATTATTCAAGGAATCACATTTGTTAAAAGTCTTTCTCCAATCATCTACGTACAAGGTGATTTGTAGGCTTGAGAAGCAGGAAGTTTGCTGATGAAAAGTATGGTCAGCTCTAAATCATTACTTGACTACCTCGTGCCTGAACTTTAGGTAAATAAAAACACATCATACAACATCACACATGCAACAACAGCGCGAAAAACAACGTAAATGGATTGTTTTCTGGTGGCGTTGACCGTCTTTCTGCATTTTGTCCACTAGTTTGAACTCCCTTTACAAGCAAGAGGCTTGTGACCAACCCGCTTCAAAAATCCCGTCTCCTTTATTCGGTTTTACTCAGAGTACCGTGAAATAGACATTACCATAGTGGTTGATTGACAATGCTTATTGTAACGTACGTAATTCTGTTAACATATGTGAGTTCCCGATAAAGTAAATCGGCTTATTTTCCAAATCCTGAAATGTTGTGGTGGCAAAATTAACTACAAGAGATTTCTACACAAAATAACCAGTGAAAGCAAGGACTGGATTCACAAAGTTTAATTTGTTTGCGAAATTTCGAATGCTACTGAAGATTAGTGGTGGAGTTTTGAGTGCAGAAGATACTGGGAAACAATGGAGCTGAATTGCAGTCCAAAAATGAAATGTTTTTTCGGAACATCAGTCACTGAGGTTGTAGAAACAGCCAGCACATGCGCGTAGTGGAAGTTATTCAGTAGTGTGTCCCATCTATATTTTATCAAGTTAGACAAAGTGCAATACGCTGTGATGCAATAACCAAACATGATGAACAAATTAAGGTGTACTACTGTGTGGACGCCACAATTTCACCTAAAATTAACAAACTGGAGGACCAACTACAAGCCAGCATTCGAAATACTGACAGCGGATATTCAGAAGTGGTCAGACACAACTCGGCGCAGTCCAGTACCAAAGACAATAAATGCTGGAGAACTTAGGTGTTAATACTGGCGATTGTAGGGGCTGGAAATGTGTTTTAATGGGTAGACAAAATACTGACAAGTACGCAAGGTCACGTGTCTCAGACAATCCTTGCGAGTTGTATGTTGTCAAACGATGTAGTTTGGTACATATTGCCACACCATAGAGCCAGCGAAACAGGGAGAATTTCTAGATGGCCCCTGTTTATGTAAACGCACGGTCGTAAATCACTCGTATGTCAAGTGATCCATTCCTGTCGAAGAACTGAATCAGCTGATGGATTCAGGGAAAATTACAATGTTCTGGGCTAAACCGGAGCATTTTTGAACCAGCGGTACCATGTTGTCACGTGTTTTTGTGATAAGTTGAAGAGCACGTGAGGCATCCTACATTTTATAAAGTATCTATTTTACTGTCAAAGCAAACGTGATCTGAAGGCTGATCTAGATAGTATCGGAAACGAAAGAAACAATTGGAAATCTTACACGAAAAATACCTAAGCGACACGTCTAATCTCACTTATGATTGAGTTCTATCCGAAACAGATCGGCAACAGCCAGTCTGTGGGTCGAATCTGGCCCCTAGCAGGAATTATCCGGTCCGCGACATCCAGCATACACTGATACATTTGTTAGGTACTATTCATATATACACACGAACGACACATTCAGTAAATTAAAAACAAAACCGACAACCTACGGACCCAGCTGAATTATATTAATCTAGTTGACGCTCTGCATATGGTCTCATCCGACTAATATTGGAAGACTTTCGGTCAACAGGCATTCTATAACATCATACTGATTTATCACATTTATAACACTGCGACTTGGAAGGTTTTTCGATAGAATAAACGTCATTCATCTTGTTACCAACCTAAAAGCCATAGTTTAACTTGACTAATCCCCTGCTTACTGATGTAATCATCTGCTAATCTGTCCAAAAAATGATGCCGACTGCAGGTCAAAAGGTACGGAAAGTTGTAAGCCAGAACGGGTCATGCAGTGGTAGTTGTGATACTGTATGCTTCTGTGTAATTGCCACCACGTTGAGTCAAGACGGTGTGACAAACGACTTCTTGTTCCTTTAGGAGTCGCAATCCATTCTTCCCCCTCGTTGTTGCATTGTATTCCTTGATCTAGTTTATCAGTTAAACGTTTGCCGTACTCTTTATCTGCATCCAAGATGAAAAGCCTGTCTACCCCTGTACTGAAACACTCCTTATATCCTGGTGGAAATTCCATTGAGCCACAGGAGACAACGGTGACGGACGACTGTTTTCGATAACTATTCATCAGGTTAATATGGTTGTATACATTCGACAAAATTAAGTCTGTATTTTGAAGACCCGTTGTTCCGTATAATAAAGTACAAAATTCTAAACAAACGAAGAGACACTGGTGACTATGATAAGTAGTCAAGAGATCCGCTCAAGAGTTGAGTTTGAAGTTGGTGATGAAATCTTTGATCACGGTAACTGCAGTTTAAACGAACTTCTTAAGATTGCAAAGAACCGGATTTCATTACCCTTCTTTACGGATCAAGGGAAGTTTCATTAGCAGAGATTTTACCAAACGCAACCTTAATGACCTGATGAAGAAGTATCGGGAACAACTGTTAATCTCCGTTGGATCTCCGTTTGTACAATGTTCAAAGTACCTATTTGATTTTTTAACCTAAGACCGGTAAAGAATCACTCTAGTTTTTGCTTCAGAGAGAAGGGTTTCGCGTTCACATTAGCGGACCACTTGGCTAACCATAATTATATTCTCACGTCAACCACAAGTGTCCATTTTTGGTTATCTATGGTCACCCTTTATGAACCACGACCGTATGAATCACGTGAGCACTGTGAGAAACACCCCTACTTGGTAAAACCAGTGTGAGAAGGGTGGATTGTAATTACCCGGACTAGCTATCTATTGACCTTCAAGTCAAAAGGAAACGGTGAAATAATTCGTTTTTTGTTCCACTTTTGAGTTGGCGACTGGAGTCCTGGCTGTTGTTGTCTACCAGGCTGTTATGGGTGTACCACCCGTGGATGACTTAACATGGTTAGAAAAGTCCTGTTCCATGAACAGTAAAGTCTCGAAAAGTTTACTCAAATGCGAGACCACTTTAACACTTGTGTTCCTTTCAGCTGGTCATCACGAATGTTGCGATTTTACCAACGGTCTTTCCCACTGGTCGATCCCGAGCACTGTGCATGCACCAGTTTGGGGCGGCTAAGACGCGGCCTGGTGGATTAGTATTTAGGAGGAGAAAACGATGGGCGCAGATGATTAGTGTACGCGACAGTTACACCAGTTATGCTCCACATGAAGATTATACAGAGAAAATATCTTTAATACGTTTTATCTTAGTTTGGCCACTGTTAAGCTCACACAAGTCGTGACTCTAAAATAAAACCTATGGCCAACTTGTAGGTAACTATACCAATAATCTTTTGAAAACCACCTTGTAGAAGTACCACTGTTCAAAATTTGTCATAGATTCACTCATCTTCAGAGTTGTTCATCAATCGTACTTTAAGATAATTGAGTCTAAATATCAGTCGAAGCAGTAACAAATATACTTCACACCGAATGATGTCTGCTGTGATTATGTATTTCAAACAAATTGCAAAGATTTCTTTTATATTATCAGATTCCTAACTTATTTTTCAACCACCAGGGTAAGTGCATCGTGTCTGATGGTCCACCATCGTTGCATCGAGCAAGCAACAGATGTATGCAAGTCATGTGACCTAAATTCAGTCACTCACATCAATTGACCGGTATCGATCATAGTTGTTAGCGTAACAAGATGTGCAATGTGCTGGGCAGCTTCGCCACTGTGCACGTATCGACCTGCTGATAATTATTCACGCAATGATTTTGAAGTAAGTGCAATACAAAAGTTAGTTAGTTATAAATTACAAATGGTTCTGAAAGCTGAAATATCTATCCGATTCCGAATAACTGGCCTGTATCTTGCGAGATGAAACTTATGCCATCCAGTGGTGACAATAGTCATATGTTGGATGTAGGTTATGATCAATGAATTAGAGGTCACATCTTTAAGGACAAAGCAAAGGTCGATAATCTGGGTCAAATGTGATGGTTGAAAGACACTTCTCCGAAGCTTAAGTAGTATGTGTACAGGACCAGCATAGAGGCGGTTTACAAACGTAATTATGGAAAATTGCCTGTCAAAATAAAAGATATGGCCAGTGTTCAAATATTCCACCACTGAGTTTAATAGCGTGCATCCGGTGGCATTAACAGTCAAGTGCCAATAAAGTCAGGAGGTGATAATCTTTGGTGGGAGTATGAGAATAATACAACTGGTCAAATTTTGGAGGGGCATGAGCGAATGAATGAGCCAGTCACTAAAATTGTCAACCAGCCGTTAATTACGCTGAATACACTTTATGGGTGTCGTAATGTGGTAGTCGGGCATACGCAATAGAAATCGGAAATGTACCTAGCTCAAACCCAGAGCTAGTTTGTACACAATAGTAATAAGGCAGCAAGTTAGCCAACGAAATCATGGTGTAGTCAGAATATGTAAATCGCAACTATTTATGCATTATCCTTGAGGTTGCTGACGTTGTCTCCATCAGGCAAACTTCTGGCCAATTGCTGTACGCGTCGACAAGCACCAAGGTGTTCGGACCGTTCATTGGTCCGGTGAGGTCGATGTGCACGAGAAACCACAGCTTCTCGGGCATTGGCTACGGTTGCAACTGAGTTTCCACTGGGGATTTGGCAACCAGTGCACAAACAAAACAGTCTTTGCAAAGTTTCTCGATGTCGGAATCCATGTGAGATCAGTACGCACAGCTACGTATCAGTGATTTCATCCGAATGACGTCGAGGTGGCCACGATTAAACTACTGCAGAACCCGTGTTATTAAATCACCTTCCATCGAACAAGATGCAGGAACTGACAGTAGAAAGACGGTCCCTTCGTCGGAAATACTGCTTCAGCTCACCAGCAATGCTATTCTGAGGCCACACGTTGCGAAGATAGCGCAGCTATGGGAAGGTTTATTATTGCTTCTGCTGCCACGGGGTTAACATCATGACCGACCGAAATAGCCGCAAACACAATGTTCTCGTTCTCCGTGGTATGCGAAGCAATCATTCGTGATAAAGCGTCCGCTTGTCCGATGCTGGTTTTTGATTGATAATTGTTGATAAAATCGTAGCCAAGGTGCATAGTTGGATGCATGAGCTTTTGTCTTTTCAGAACCATCCAGGAATCGATGAGATATGACTGCGTCAATACCGTAGCGTGAGGCATCCGATGCTACCACATTCTCCAAGGTATGGGTAAAGTGAATGTAGATCAGATCCGAAGCAAGCATAGCCCTAACACGATCAAAAGCATTCTGGCATTCAGCAGACGGGTTCCACACGGCATCCCTTCTCAAAAGTCGGTTTAGCAGCCCTCGAATATGGTGCACGAAGGCACTGTACTGATTCACCAGGTCTAAGGATGATCTCAAAGTTGAGACGTCAGCTGAATGAGGCATTCGATTGATTGCATCAACAATGTCTGGGTCAGGGCGGTGGTCATGCTGGTTGATTACAAATCTCAAACAATTGATCGATTACATAAATATGTTGCATTTTTCATCCCGGAGATGAAATCTAAATTCTCGAATCCGGCTGGGGACACGATCAAGTTTTTCGTACAAATCATCAGGTTGGGTGCCCGTCACAGTGATGTCGTCGACGCATGCTGCTGCTATCGGGAAGTCAGTGGGCATCGTGTCCATGATCTGTTGCAAGATTGAAGGCATTGATTTTACTCCAGAAGGTAAACGGTAATACTGTAACAACGCCTGATGAGTGTTGACGGCCAGCAATTCTCTGGAATCCTGGTCAACTTCAATTTACGGATAAGCTTCGACCATATCGGGTTCGGCAAAGCATCTGCCACCATAGAGCTTTGTGAATAAGTCCTCAGCGCTTTGAAGAGGATATTGATGGTCTTCCAGCGCAGCGTTTAATCCTGTGGAAAAATCTGCGCACAATCAGAGAGAGCAGTTAGTCTTCTTAACAATTACAAGTGGGGTTGCCTAAGCAGAGAGACTGACTGACTGAATAACCCCGGAATTTCGAAGTCTGCCCAAATCTTCGTACGTAAGTGGTAGGGCAGTATATTACATAGGTCTCTTCGACCGGAAAACAGGTTTGATATCTACACGTAGGCTCAATACTGCTTTCGCTCTCGTACACCGACCAAAGTCTTCCCGGGACACTTCGGCGATTTTGTTTATTAACTCCTCTCTCAGGTTTCATCTCCATCATCATAGACAGCAATACATCAGTGGTTCACACTAATGCTTAACTGCCACACAACCATGAAGAAAAAGCAAACCCCATATAGGAAGAGAGAAGGAGAAAAGAAGGGGACGGGAAGGGACCTAACCATTGAAAATAACTAAAATATATTCAAACATTCAACATCAAGGTGCCTACACCCTGCAAAAAAACAACCGAGCTGCAAGTGAGTGTAAGGCGTCATCAGCAAGACAGCTCCTTTACGGCTTTCATTGCCCCGCGTCACTAAATGCACTCACTTCACAGACAACTTGGATAAACATCGACAACATTCACGCCACTGAGTTCGATTAGCCGCCATCTCACCTAGAGTCTCCAACCACCAACTCGGTGAGTTGGGAGGGTCTCAGCCCGGGAGACGAACACGACCCGCAGTGGCCAACCCCTTGATGAACGACTTCATGCCCTACGTCAGGTCGCAGTGTAAGCGAACAGTGCTCAGTGTGGAAGACGACTAGCTGGCATGCTCAATATATGACCCAACCATCTCTGTCAGGTTCAGACGAAAATGAAAAATGCTAGCAAAGCTTGCACCTTCGCCATTCTGCACAACTGGTTGAGGGGGTATGTCCAACGATTTCAGACGCTCAGTCCATGGACTGCAGGTAGCCCCGACTGTTCAATCATGGTTGTGTCATGTTTCAGATTGATCAACTGTCGGCACTTCGCTGTTACATATGCTAAAGTCATGCCAGGGCCCTGATCAGTATTGTTCGGGATTCTGGTACGGATGTCGACGTCTTGGGTCGGCTGTAGACCGCAGACGAATATTAGATACTTAAACTTCTCCTCTGTCATTGTCCCCAACGTGAAATTTTCACATTCTCGGTTAACTGTATTTGCGTAAGTGACTAAATCATTGTGTTCACTTTTCACCAACTTGAGGCATTGATAACTGATGTTGAACAAGGATTACTGCTCTCCGAAAATATGCGTCAGTATCTTCCTTGTTTCTTCAAAAGTGTGATCACAAAGATTCTTTGGCAGAATGAAATAAAAATACTTCGAATGTTCTGTCGTATTGAGTTACCGAAGAAGTAATCGCACTTTTCCTGCAGCATTCATGTCAGCCAACTCCGCTCGGAAGACATCCTCGTATCGGCTGAACCAGAATTGGAAGGCCACTCCGATATCGGTATCATAAACAGATTTGTTGATGCTGTAAGTGATAGCGTCCACCGTTAAACCCCGTTTGACATCTGAATTTGCTGACACCATGGATAAGTTGCGCGTCTGTGTTTCGATTAACCTCAGTTGAGTCGCATCGAATTGCGCCTGTTGCTGTTGCAGAATCAGTTTCATTCCTTCCACTGGAATTGTCATTGTCCGCGTAGGTTACGTATATAGTACTCGAAGTCGCCAGCTATTGGATCATCGTCTCGGTTACGCGCTCAATCGCTTGACCCAAAACCGATAAATGAGAAGAGACGCGGTTACACTGTTTATTGGAAGAACGAGACAAAACTAGGCCACAGAAATTTTAAATTTATAAGGCGAAACGATTACCATAAATGGCTGACAGACAGAGTAAATCAGATGAAAGAGTCATCTATGGCTGTCCCGTCGCCGGAACAAATCACGTTGCAGGGGGCATCAGTAAGCAACGTCAGAAAACACAGTCCAGATAGCGCGCAGGCGTTCGACCGCACGACTGCAATCGGATTGGCTAAGCGGAACCATGGCACCACCCACGACCATACAATCCAAGCTGGACAGGCCGATCGATGCGGCATGATGCTTCTTGGCTGTTTCGTTAAGAGATGCGCCTCCTAACAGACTTCAGAGTGCTCCTTCGGTCGTTGACATACTGGTTTGCAGAGCAAAACCACACGTATCAGTTGGTACTAAACATTTTGGTGTGGTCCTTCAGAACGACCTTAAACATGATGGACAGAAGCATCCTCCAGTTGAAGAGACAGGTGTGCGGTGAACAGTGGCCAAATTTGTTTTGCAGTCTGAATGAACAGGATGCGTGGAGTAATGGAAAAACTACAGATCCCCAAGTGAGCAACTTAGACTGTGGTGGTAAAACCGAGAGTGACCGATTAAACATGTGATCACTATCAGACTCTAAATCTGTTACGAAACAAGTGGAGGAACAGAATGGGTCATTCGCATGTTGTTACATTTGTTCTTATCCTACCCACCCATGAGTGTGCAAGTTGGATATCAGGCTTCTTTTCTAGAAGCATGCTGTGGGACTTGGCTGACAGTCCAACGACGTAACCTGAAATAACAAACGCTGGTTGTTGATATACAGACGCCGAGGCAGAGAACCACAAATCGGTTGTGTGGTTCCATCAACTACAGGTGGTCTGGTAGAGGTAAACCGAATGGTGGGAGTTGTACCGTTAGGTCTATGTAAACGACGCCACGTTAAACATCAAAGGTGACGATATTTGACTGATGTTGTGCTTATAAAGACCTTCCACTTCTACAGAATGATAAAGCTGTTCTGTACACGGAGAGAATCGTCAAAGGGCTCACGGCAGTAGTTCAGAACACGAAGTAGGTTGGAATAATTTTTAAAAATGCGGTGAGGAGAACGTGATTACCAAGAGATATCCTGCGTTTAAAGTTAGAGTTGGCCAGTTGTTAAACATAAGTTTACTGTACGTACGGGAATTCGATTCAAATGGCCAATAGTGATGGTATTCAATGCCTATCGCTGTACAATAATGTTCAAGCTACAAGCTTAGCGAGTCACGTTTAACATCTGGGGCTTAGTTGAGATGATATACAAATGCATGAAAACTTGGAACGCGTACGCAAAGTCAATTTCATCATAATTGTAAGCTTGATGTGATATTTTCATTGACAGTTTTCAGATTTGGACAACCTAAAAATATCCAACCCATACGTGATTCCGTATATTGCAAAGTAACAAACGCGTCATGGCATTGAATGTGGACACTAACCTCCAATATTCTATAGGTGGCAAATCCTTGTAGTCGACTGTTATTATCAACCTCGAAACCCTATTTGTGCAAAGAAGTGACACGACAATAGTCAATCGACACTTCTGATATTGAAGGGAGGATATAGTGGTTGTCATAAGAAAGAAAAGCGTCGACAGAATGTGAGATACCCTCCCAGACTGAAGCGACAGAACGATTCCGATCGAGGCTCAGACCGTGCTCAATTGAGGAGAACAGTCGCAACATAGGAACTCAGATCAGACGACTCAAACTGGCGGGCTGTATCATATCACTGGATTAGAAGATGCACAATCTGAATCAGCATTCGAAACGTGACCTTGACGTGGGTAATCCACCTGCTGTGCGACGATGAAGTGGCAGAGATATTAATCTGAACTAAATCACCAGAATGTCACACAGTCGACGTGACATTTGAACGTTCGGCACATGTATTCGTTGTCATACCATTGTTTCCAAATGTCCACTGGTAGAGCGTGTCAGTTTCAGTTGAGAACACAGTGAACAATCAACCGTTCATTATAGGTGCCAACATGACAAATTGATACTCACCGTGTTCTCAAGGTACAATTTGATTCTAACGGTCAATTGTGTTATCATGTTAGCAGAATCACAATGAGAGTCTTACAGGGTTTGCTGAACCATCCACAACTAGAGCATACATTACAGCATGCATACTCGTATCGACGATCAGCAGATGGTATGCTTGCTATATTGTACTCTGAGACTGAACTACTTGTTCAGACACCACTTTTCGTTTCTTAGATGTAATTCGAAGAAGATAACATGATGAAACTCCATAGCGCCAGGGTTACCGCAAGTCAACATGTAGTGGATGACACACGACCAGGCGTTAAGCCTTATTCACTGTCTCACCAGTGAATTACGTGGAACGTTTTAGTGGGGTGGCAACAGAAGATAATTTCAAACAGGGATGCACAGCAGATGCAGTGGCGAAAAACATTAACAAAAGTGAGGTATTCTGGACAGCTTAACTGAGGAAACTTGAACTACACATCGTACACTCACGGTGAACCATCCCCAGAGATTTCCAGCAGGCTGGGAGCCAACACTGAGAGACAATTTTGTATGTGTAGAGTCTGTTACCCTTTTACTATCTTGTTACGCACTGTTCTGCATAACTGTCATGTTCATTGTACACATTACCAACTTGTCCATTGTTTGAATCAATACACACTTTGCCCTCGCGCGTTTCACCTTCTGCTTCCACACGGTCGTGGCTATCAGTGGCAACGTTCTTTTAGCACGGCAAAGGAACCGAATTCACTGTAATCTCTTTGTTATTAAAAGGGAGAATCATTTTGCAATACGCAGCATATTTAGTGTGGTGGAATCTATTGCGGACAGCTACCGTGAGTCCTTGTATTTGCCTTGCAGTACTGTTGCTCCAACTATTCTTTCCACTGCGTATTTCTGGTGAGCCCGTGTTTGTTTATTTGCTTATTTTTCTACATAACTCCCAAAAAGTTTATTTTTCTTTACGTCGATCGGTTCCTCTTTTCTGAGCGTTTTGTTTTCTTTCAACATGGTGGATTCTGAACCAGATCCAACTGCCTTGGAGAATGCAGTTTATGCTAAACTTCCTGAGTTCGGTAGTCATGACCCTAGGCCTTGGTTTTCTCAAGTCGAGGCCATCTTTGATTCTAGACGAATAGGCTCTCAAAAGTCCATGTATAATTTTATAGTTGCCAACCTTCCCGAGCAGGTTGTCGACCTTATCTACATTCGACCCAGCGTTAGCCCGTACGACACTTTAAAGGCCGCAATCATCGGACGAACTGCAGTAACCGACGAGCAGAACCTGCGAGAACTTCTGGCAGGAGTAGAGTTGGGTAACAGAACTCCTTCACAACTCCTACCTCACATGACAGCTTCAGAGCAAACATACGGTAAACGAACCAATTCTACGTGAGTTGTGGCACAAGAATCTGCCAGACGATATTGGAGAAGTATTGTCTATACTCGATAAGGACGCACCACTTAATAAACTTGCAGAGCTTGCTGACCAGGTATGCGAGAGTTATCAAAGCCGCACAGTATCCCACGGTCATTCACCAGAGGTGTCGTCAAGTCATAGTTGGCAGACGGAACTGGATGAGCTGAAGCAGCAGTTATCCGAAATGACCATGCAGCTCTCTGCAATCACTGAACAACTGGCAGCCCAGTCAAGAGCCTCTCCCTATCGCCGCCAGTCCCGAAGCAGTATACGCAGACGACGAGTTGACGGGAAGGTGTGTTATTATCTTCAACGATTTGGCTCTAAAGTTGTCTATTGTACTAGACCATGAAGTTTTGCTCAGGATAACCTTCATTCGGGAAACGCGGAGGCCGGACAATAATGGTGACGGCTGTTCGTGGCTCTTCAAACTGTCGCTATTTCATGTGTTCGACCGTTCCACTGCCTAAATTTTCTCATTGATACGGGCGAAGAAATTAGTGTTATCCCACCGAGAGGTGACAAATACAACGTTCGACCGGCATCGTACACACTACAAGCAGCCAATCGTTCAACAATTCCAACATATGGTGAGAAGCTGCTCACTCTGGATCTCGGCCTCAGACGTCAGTTCCTTTGGAGATTTACGGTAACAGGTGTACAACACCCGATCACCGGAATTGACTTTTTATCATTCTTTGGACTTATAGTGAACGCCGGCAGCCAAAAGTTGATCGACAGCACAACCACCTTTCACGTGCGTGGCAAGGTCACGTCAATCAATTCGACTGGACTGCGGTCGGCTCTACCAGATAACGACTTCGCAGCCATCCTTCGACAATTTCCACAACTAATCAATCCGTCTAATCTAACATCGCAGCCCAAACACGTTTTGCATCACATCCTCACCAAAGCCCTCCCACACGCACCAGACGTCTGCCACCGCACAAACTGAGTGGCCAAAACACAGTTTGAACACCCCTTACGACTTCGTGTTATCAAGCCTTCCAATAGCCCATGGGCCTCACCCCATCATATGGTTCCCAAGAAATTAGCAGGTGACTGGCGCCCGTGTGGCAATTACCGCGCCGTGAACAACGTCACCGTTCCAGACCGATACTCTATCCCTCACATTCACGACTTTTCAATCGGGTTAAACGGGAAGACTATTTCCTCCAGGATAGATTTGGTTCGAGCTTACCACCAAGTCCCTGTGGCTCCAGAAGATGTCCCAAAAACCGCCATTACCACTCCCTTTGGACTCTATGAATTCGTTCGCATGCCATTTGGCTTGCGGAACGCCGCACAGACTTTCCAAAGGTTCCTGGAGCAAGTGCTGCGTGGTCTTGATTTCGTGTACGTCTATGTTGACGACGTCTTAGTCGCGAGTGAATGCACTCAAAAGCACGAGCCACATCTTCGAAAGCTGTTCGAACGTTTGACCCAATACGGTTTGAAGCTAAACCCTATGAAGTGCATCTTTGGAGTTACTTGCATAGATTTTCTCGGACATCGAACTGTCAGTAACGGTATCCAGCCTTTGCCAGCGAAAATTAGTGTTGTTAAGGGCTATCCACAACCACAGTTCTTAAAATGTCTCCGACGCTTCCTGGGTATCGTCAATTATTAGTGTCGTTTTATTCCACGATGTTCAGAACTTTTAAAACCTCTCACAGACGTTTTGAAAGCCAATCCCAAGCACTTCGTCCAGTCTCCTGAAGCTAATACTGCGTTTCTTGCAACCAAAGAAGCCTTGTCCCAAACAGCCATATTAACGCATTAAAGAGCAGATGAATACTCGCCGCTGATTGTGAAGACTGACGCATCTCAGCCAGCTGTTCGTGCTGTTTTACAACAGGACGTGAATGGTGTAATCCAACCTTTGTTCTTGTTCCCCCGAAAACTTCAACCAGCGCAAATGCGTTACAGTACCTTTGGTCGTGAGTTACTGGCTATTTACCTTGCCATTAGGCACTTTCGACATCTTCTGGAGGGTCACAACTTTAGTGTTTTTACTGATCACAAACCATTTGTGTCTGCCTTTTGTTCCCCTCCAGATCGGTACTCCCCGAGAGAAACAAAGTACCTGGACTTCATCTCCCAGTTCACCACCGACATCCGTTTTACAGACGGTCCCAGCAATTTCGTCACCGACGCCTTATCTCGTCCGGATGTTAGCCAAACGTCTGCAAGTGTCATCGACTTCTCTCACTCGCGATGTCACAGGTTAATGACCCGGTACTTCGTGAACCTCGAGTCAACCCCACCCCATCCCTTAGCCCAGTCAGAATATTCACTCACTTGCGATGTCTACCAGTATATCGCGACCGTTTGTTCCTTTCACAAATCGGTTTGACGTTTTTAACCGCCTCCATTCGTTATCACATCCAAGCATACGCGCCTCAACGAAGCTAGTCACCGAGCGTTACATTCGTAACTGGGCCAAACAGGGCTTGGAATGCCAACGTAGTAAATTTTATCATCACACCATTACTACTCCCGGAACTTTTGCCTTACACGATGGACGCTTTAAACATGTCCACCTTGAAATCGTTGGTCCCCTTCATCCTTCCAACGGTTATACCTGTGTGGACCGATTCACGAGATGGCCCATTGCCATCTATTTGAACAACACGTCAACGGGAACCATCGCACGCAGTTTTGTCGATTCGTGGATTTCGAATTTTGACGTCCCGACCATCACCACTGACCGTGGATCTCAGTTTACTTCAGCTCTTTCGTGATTTGAATCGCGTTTTTGGATGCGAACATATAACGCCCACTGTGTACCATCCCTCGTCAAACGGTATGGTTGACAGGTTTCACCATCAGCTAAAATCATCTTTAATAGCAACATCGGCGGGTGGCAAATGTTCTGATCGCTTACCTCTTATTCTCCTTGGCATGAGAACACTGTTAAGGGAGATGTTGGGGGCACCCCGGCAGAACTCGTGTACGGCTGTAAATTGCGTATTCCTGGAGAGTTTCTCTCCAACTCCCTGGTACGTCTGAGTCCTGACGCCAGTTACGTCACGGGTCTAAAGAATCACACGCGGCATAATCAACGTTTACCCCTACGGAGAACGCTGAGCCAAGAACAGATTCATCGTGATCTGCGCACTTGCCCTTTTGTTTTCATTCGCGATGGCTCACTTAAGACACCTCTGCAGCCGCCGTATGATGGTCCTTGCAGAGCGTTTGATCGTAAAGACAAGTAGTTTGTCATTGAAAAAAACGGAACACGTCAGGCGATGGGCATTGTCAGACTACAAGTTGCTTACGTCGAGTGCGATTCAACGTCCCCGTCTCGTCCGTCAGACATTAAACATGCCGAAAATTTCAGCCAGCGTGCCCTACATCCGTCTATCGACTCACAAAACCTTTCTCAGTCTACCCAACCCATGCTTGACACTAGTGACTATACCATTTTTCCTGCCTCCCAACCCAAGACATACACATCACACACTCGTTCTGACCGCACCGTTAGATGGCCGACAATCTACAAAGATTATCGTCGTTGAATCACTGTCTGATTCTTTAACTATCGAGCGTTTTCTTTTCTCTGACGCTCCAGGGGGGAGTTATGCAGAGTCTGTTACCATTTTGCTCTTGTTACGCACTGTTATTCATACATGTCATTAACTACTTGTCCAATGTTTGAATCAATACACACTTCGCCCTCGCGCGTTTCACCTTCTGCTACCACATGGTCATGGCTATCAGTGACTAATCGTGGCAACGTTCTTTTAGCACGCCAAAGGAACCGAATTCACTGTAATCTCTTTGTTATTAAAAGGGAGAATCATTTTGCAATACGCAGCATATTTAGTGTGGTGGAATCTATTGCGGACAGCTACCGTGAGTCCTTGTATTTGCCTTGCAGTACTGTTGTCTCAACTATCCTTTCCACTGCACGTGCTGTGCACATATTGTGACCGGATGTACCTGTGAAGTGGTTCTCAAACTCGTTTCCTGGCCTTATTCAATCGGCAGTGCACCAAACAGCGACGTTCGGACAGAACCGACTGCCAGCTGTAACGTTATGTGATCCGGTGTCCTACGAGGTTTGTAACTGCAACGAACTAATTCAGACACGGATGCCCCCAGTCATGTGCACAACAGTGGCGACGAGAACCATTATCAAAAATGATCGTACTAAAGAAAGCCACATTAAGTGGAAGCCTCGGTGACTGTCTGGACACAGGTACGCCAAAGAGCGTTTCCAACTAATGGTAGAGAGACCTAGCTGACTGATAATTCCGGAGCTAACTGAGATCACAATCAGTTTATGAGGAGGTTCAACTAGTGAAACTGAACCTTATCTTGGGAAACTAATACAATACTACCCCAACTGAATTTGACCCATGTATTTTTAAAAAAATGTATCCGAGTTGAGTTTGCATCATGCGTGAAGATAGTCGGTTGGTTTGAGTTACAAGCAGTTTGGAAAAGGGCCGAACAGAATATGGGTCTGTATTTTCATGGTTCGATGGTCAGATAGAAAATAACTGGGGGATTAACTTCTGACTTGAGCTAATAGACGATAAGTGATTAAAACAACGACATTCTTGAATAAGTGTTGGAGCGATTATAAAGATGTCGGTGTGACGGAGAAAAGAGATCACACCGAAGTTGATAACTGGGATGGTAATAGGGATTAGGCAAAATAACTTAATTAGCGTCAAACTGATGCCTTCATGAGCCTACCTAATTATACTAAGGGCCTCAAACCTAAAGAAACGAATAAATATGTCCTGTCACGTTCGGAATGGTGCTGTTGAGCGAGCAGCGTCTGCGTAAGTCCTGAAGGTTCCACCACTTGCGTCACATGCCACAAAATATGTGTTGTTGTAAGGTGTTTCCCTGAAATTCATACATTTGGGATTGACCAGTGTGACATATCGTGCTTCCGGTGACTTGAACGTTTCTGTCTTCTCACTTGAATCCGAATCCGGATACCGCATAAAAGCCAATTTTGACGTATTCGACAGTGAACCAACTTGGCTATCCGTATGGTCAAGCTGAGTCTCACATCTTGGGCACTGCGGAGGTGTGATGGAAACCGTCATCGGTTTCTGCGTCTTATTTTGGCTCCATAAATCACGAACACTCTTCATTTGCAGAAGACTTGTAGTGCGGGCCAACGCGGGATCATCTCCCGTTCCTGTGACCAACGAAAAAGGATTGGAACGCCAAAAGCTATTCTGTTCGAGAAACTTAACAGTCCGGGAAATTTTCTCCAACGACGGTACGGTCGTGTTCTTGCTGCGGATAATAGCGTCAAATACAGCAGCCTCGGAGTGAATTCGAGCAATAGCATCGTCGAGTAAATCCGGCTCGTCTTTCCAAACACTTCTGGTTTTCGATTTCCAACAGAATTTCTCCACTAATTCTGCAACCGTGTTCATTTAAGCACCTTCCAGCTGGTTATCATCGTTGTAGTATTGACCGTGCCAGGGGTATCGATTTTGTATTTTGAAATCAAACAGCTGATTTGGTGGCCTGAGGGATAATCAGCTGATATCCAGACTATCTGATGGCTTTAACAACGACTTGTAATTCTGTTTATCACTCACTCAGAGACCCTGCCATCCAAAACCAAATAAAGAAACCCCACATAGAATATCGATTTTTTGTTCCAGACAAAGAAGACTGTCTGAAGCCCTTCACATCAACCACTGACCGACGACTGCTACGGATAATGAACATTACTGCATGCACCATACACATATCTCAGACAGTTAGATTGCATCGGGGACAATATATGAGAAAAGTGTTGATCGCTGGGTCTACACGAACCAACGTCATAAATTGTGTACACCAGATCGAAGAAAGTTTTCCACAATTCTATGCTCTTGCACCCCTTCAACGATCACTGGATGAATTAAAGCAACCTAAACTCAGTGACATCAAACGTTGTGTGACCATGGAAAATGTGACCGACACGGGTCCGGTTAAAGTAACTTACTACAAACTACACTTTTTCATCTTAGCCGGATGTCAAAAAGCCTATGAACACTGGCGGAATGGTCGCGTGGCTCGACGTATCGAGAAAATGGACTGCCATTTAGTTGTGTCTCAAAGAGATCATCCTGATATCGGATTTATTAGGCGGTATGCGATAATACTCGGATCTAAGCGACAGAACGTTATGCAAGCATACAAACTTTTCTCTGTTAGCTTCATAGACAGATTCACATAAGGTCTATGTAACAATACACATGAAATTTTCAAAAATCTAAGTTTCCATCAATTTATTATGAAGAATGTAGTGGTGAAGGCAAGCAGTGGTTGTCACAGAGGAGAAAATCAATATGTAAATTACTTTAAGCTTTACTTGGGGTGTGGGTGTAACTATCAACAAGGATAACATTGTTAGTCAATTACAAACACCAGTCGCCTATAATCAACCGATTACTCGGAGTGTTGTGCTCAGTCACGGAGGCATGCATATGGAGCCTTTAGCTAGAAATGGACAGAGGTAATCAGGATCTTTGAAGAAGCCTCATAACTGACAGATACCCTCGACTTGTAAATATTCCTTATTTTGGTTTGCACGTGAGACTATATGAAGCAGGCCGATGCAAATTGCATGAAATTAGCAATTGTACAGTTGATCAATCATATAAATAATCATTTGTGCACAGAAACTACTTCACTCCATAGAACTAAAAGCTTCAATCCGCTAAACATTTCTGTGGACCATGAATCTGACAGGTAGCAGCGGAAAACTGATCAGACTATGACGCAAGCTCTCCATTCTGATGCTGATGGTAATACACATTTTCACAAGATCGGTTCGTCTTTTTTTCCAAGACATGAAGTTGAGAATAGGAAATGAAGTTCACAATGCTTGTGATTACTACTTAATATTCTCATAGGTTTCATTTATGTTGTCGCGAAATAAATATGTGTCAAAACTGAATACATACAGTTGCAGATGGATGTTATAAACAACACAAAAGTGCTAACATCGGTATGCAACCTTGGTAGAGGTTAAGAAGAGAATCGATAGATGCCTGAGCACAAAATCCGCCTCCTTACCAAATCACACACAAGCCAGTCACCTTTTGAGACCAACAGGAACAGTGAAAGTCAAATTACTGAACTACACAAAGTGTGTGCAAACAGAAACCGAAGAATGTTCATTTTCAACAGCAAGGCGTACAGTGTAGTAAGCAGACAAGTGCGAATGCAGTGACCTTGAACACTTGGCACTGCGACCCGAGCAGCTACCCACCGCAACAGTGACGAGGTTCCAGATGGACATTATTATATACCACCCGTCAAAAATACATCCACCCGAGCAGGGTGAGCTGCAGTACTGACATTGCTCACTCGTGCTCATGCGGATGGTGGGTTCAATCAACATTCAGTTTCTCTTCGAGTCTCCTGGAGTGCATCATGTGAAGCAAACGATGGGCTCAGGGACCATTCACATACAGCCACAGCCGTGATGAGCTAAACGAATGATAGGTTTAAGGATCACCCACGTGCGCTCGCTATGTTGTGCGTCAAGTGAACGGTAACTTCCAACCCGGTAAGTTAAAACACTGAATTACCAGCAGAGAGAGTAAGGTAACATCTGTCACATGGTCATTGCATTAGAGATGTTGGACAAGGAGAATAAGACGAATTTACTCCCAAACTAATCACTTTAACGACCACTTGACTTTCTCAAATCTAAACGGTGCGTGCTTCTGTTCAAACAATGATATTGCCAATGGTTGGATCTCAATATTTTGTTTGCAAAAGTGTGGTATTTGGCAGGCACTGCTTAACATTCCGTTAATCCCTCTCAAGCTTCGGTAAAGCAGCTGGGCATGGAATCGAGCAACTGTCAGAATCTAAGGAAAACAAGTCGACCGACCCGATATGAGAGAGATGAGAGCAATAATCATACCACAAACTGTAATGAGCAAACTGATTGCCAATCACTCCGTCCAACACAACTTTGATGGGTTTACAGAAAAATGAAATTAGTGACGTTTATCAAAACGGATTTTTTTTTAGAGCAAACACAAACTTTTGGGCTCCATTGTTCTATGGTTGATCAACTGGTTTCACTAATCAACCCTTGGAAAGTCTCCAGGAAAAAGAAGCATACTAGCCAAAAAAGGGCAATGATATTGCACGCAGTATAGGCAAAACTACACAGAGTGTAAAAACAAAGCTCGAAAAGAGTAAACAGGCGCAAACCCCTAATTCTTCTTAACAGATAGACGGAAGTCTGGAATGTTCTATCAGTGCCGAATACAGTGTAAACAGAAAAGGCACTTGATACGTTTAAGTGTTCGATGGGCACGACGACCACCTGGGTAACCTTAGAGTGAGTTAGTAGCATATTGCTCTGAACAGCGGACACAAGAGGCTGATGTAGACGACGGTACCCCGTAAACACGTACACGGAAGAGAAGGGAAAAGAGTGTGTACACAATGGAAAAAGAGAAAACATGAACGAGCGTTCTTTTGAACAGAACAGTGAAGACAATGTAGTCAGCAAATAAGTAAAGCATGAGACCAGTACGTTCATAAAAAATACAAGAGAGAACCGGTAAACTGAACTGCAAACCCGAATGTAGCCGGCAACAGGTGAGCTAGTAGAACACATAGCAGACCTCTGAAGAAATGACCTGACACCGGCGCGGCTATCACAGAGGGCCGATGGGACTGGGTCTAATGGTGCCACCGTTATATGTCCTAAGTATCTGCGACCGAAGGCCTGCGGAAAGCCCACGTCGTACCGTTCCATTCGAAATACTTAACAGGAAACGGAATACGGTGACGTGTGCGGTATTTTTCGCTCGATCGCTGTCTTTCCTCAAGCTGAGTAAGTGGACGGAGGAGGGGGGGATAAAACGCTGGATTAACGAACATCGAGGAAGACAGACAAAATAACCAAGTCAAAAACGACCGGAAGTACAACGGACCGTTTATGCAATGCAAACTGCTACAACAGATTTCATCATAAAATCGCTACAGATATCACCGTTACAGGGTTACCTCGCCTAGATGCCGAACAAACACATCTAGAACCGTTGTGTGGTCGACCAAACTGGCTTCCGAGCCTAGTGAACACAAGTCCTGAATACGAGTACTATAAATGCGCATGGGTAGCTTAATATCAGTCAAAATTTTATACAAATCCTCCAACACTTTTCACATCCTCTCACTGGCTGTGAGAAAAGTGTCATTATTCGAGCTTAGCCAAGTCTCAATCAAGCGATGTGGGAGTATATACAAACCTGCTAACGGTCACTGAGTGAGTAGCAAATCGGCGAGATCAGCTGAGATACAATTGTACAAACAAGCCGTTGGATTACATTGGGTGATGGTCGATTAGGTAAACGTGAAAACCGACAGAACGGAAAGTGGTTGCTGACCCAAAAAACAAAAAGACATGAGAGGACTGGAAGGAGAAAGCAGAACAATATCATTTTGAGAAAGCGGTAAGTACAGGTATGTGCGAAGTCCAACCACTTGACAACGCACCGGGTAAGCTGAAGCACAACATGAATCAAAAACACACGTTGGGAAACAATAGCGATTTTAATGAACCTCCTCACGAAAGAACAGATTGCCTTGTGAATCGAAAGCTCTGGGCGTGAAACATCAGGCTGATTTCTCAACTTGGCTTTGGTATCTGGGATGTGCATATAGCAGATAACCATTCCGTTTGCTGTTGAATCTAAATCCACTGTTTTGTGGGGAGTTTGATGAATATATGTGAAAATACCGTGTATATAAGATATGAGCTGGTCGATCGATGACAAAGTGAACTGAAAGCAGTCACTAGTAAATTAAGAATAGCAGTTTACCTCTCCAGGTTAAAGCCCTCGTGACTCACCTGGTCTGTGGCTGAAAACATTAGGGGATATAGTGGCTGATCGGGTCAAGCGATGTGGATGCTGTTGTTACTTAACATTACTGTCTGTGAGATAATGACGCTTAATGAGGTGGTGTAGTGAAAGCCACAAAGAAGCAGTTGTCGTGCGGGTCTTATCGTATTTTCATTTACAACTCGGTTGTCAGCAAAATCCAGCCACTGTGACATTGAATGTATGAGTTTGGATACAGGGTTTTCCGGAATAGGAATACATTCTCCCTGTGGTAGCAAACTATCAATATCACCCACCGATGTAATGCTGGTAGGGATAAGGATGATGACCACGGTAAACAGTTCTCATTTATACACGAAGTCATATTAGTGACAGTGATCCTATACTAATCCATGCCAAAGAAGCTGCGTTCCGATCACCTTATCATAATAGTGACTGAAACGAAGGCGAGGTGGTTGAAATAAAATTCGAGTGATAGCAATGCCGGTCACGCGGAACGTACTGGAGTGAAGAGCAATTCGAACTGAAGAATCAACTCAAATTGTGGATATTGAGAAGCAACTGGGGAGTGGGGGTGAGTATCTACACTTAAGTGCGGACTCATCAAAACAACGAAAGCGTATGCACCATTACATACCTCGCGTTTTTTCTCCGTGGCCAACTGTACATCACCAGACCGTAGAGCATTTGTTACGTATTGCCACAAACGTCGAGATTCCTCCGGTCGCTGTAGCTCTGTCGGGCGCACGCATTTCCGATTCACGGGCAACGTGTTGACGTCGACGGACCACTTCTTGCCATCCTACGGGAAGCAAATGATCAGGTGCAGCATGCTTTACGAGTGAATAAATGGGGTACAATGATGGTGAAGATGGTTAAACAACCGCATAGAATACTACAAGATCAAACACAATGAACGCACTCATTCATAATAAGATTCCTATTTGTGAGAAGGGTGTTCAGAATAGTGAAGTCAAGGATATCACGGCTAAATCGTACGTGTAGCACGTGGCAGGATAGTGAATGAGTCAGCAACACAGCAGAACACCTACTTTGAAGAGTCCCCAACCGTTTTATACACCGAACGACAATAGCTCATTAACCAAACGCAAATAGTGCGAAATTGGAAAACCGGAGAGGAAAAAAAGATATAGAAGCAGGGCGTCATTTGGGAGTCATATTTGCAACAAATGATAACTGTTTTCGAGTAAACACAGTAACATTAGAAGCAGTCGGTCAATATTTGGCAGAAATAACTCGAATTAGAAATGCAGGACCATTAAAGCACCTTCGAGTCACGTTTGCACAAGCCGACGAATCGCACGCTTTTTAGTCTCTGTATGACTTGCCAAACCAGACATTGCTAGCCGACTGTCTGGATTGTTAGGCTGCATGCTAACTCCATTAAAACAATCGGAATAATGTAAAAAAAAGTGTTCTGCTTCCGTTAACAGCTCAGTACGCACATCACTAAACTTTTGGTGTTGTCGCCTACTGATCCTAGATAACTCGATGGAGATTTAAAAAAGTCCCATGCATGGGGTGACCAGCCTCTAACTGCAAGCCTAAACGTGATGCACGGAGTAAACAAGATAGCTACAGTTTAGAATGCACTAATTTAGCCATTTATGATCGACTTTTGACCGACAGCAATTGTTTGCGATGAGTGGAGACTATTTTTCACGATAGTTTTAAACTACGCAGGGACGATAAGACACACATAACCGTGGCTGGGAAAAAGAGGATGTTATCAGTCTTTCTCGTGTGGTACCATTGTTCTCTACCCAGTAAATCATGCCAAATGGACAGTTCCAAGTGATCCGATCGGTTCACCGTCTGTGGTTTATTAGCAATCAGAAATGCTTCTGCCAGTAGACGTTCTTTATCATCATAGACAGCAATACATCAGTGGTTCACACTAATGCTTAACTGCCACACAACCATGAAGAAACAACAAACCGTATATGGAAAGAGAGAAGGAAAAAGAAGGGCATGGGAAGGGACCTAATTATCTAAAATGACTACGTCCATATTCAAACATTCAACACCAAGGTGCCTACACCTTGCAAACAAACAACCCAGCTGCAAGTGAGAGTAAGGCATCATTTGCCAAGTAACCGTTCCTCATACGAACCCACCGGTGTTTGACATCTGTCTAGCGGAAGAAAAAGAATAACAGAGAACAATAGGAATTTGACAAGAGAAAGCCAGCGCTTTCATTATAAGACGACCTCAATTTCTTTAAAAGGCTTTGGTGATCGACCGAAGCATTATCACCCTGAAGTATAGGGTCATTCAGGGCAGTCAATAGGGATAACAGTTGATCTGGCGGTAAGTCCTTGTAGATCAAGCCATCGGTGGCATAGTCCGAAAAGACCAACTCACTTATTTCAACTGACTAGATGGTAGTTCACGCATGGAGATTCGTGCAGCCGTTGAATGGCTCGACTTCGAATCTCCACATGAGTGTCTTTCTAGCTAACCTCGTAACGAAATGCCCCGCTAGTTCGTCTTTCGCATTCTGGCTGACCGCCACATTTTGGGCTGTGAGGGTGAACATGCCGGGCACGATGGGACTGTATCCAGTCGTCGGTTGAAATGGTGACTGGATGAGTAAACGATATACATCGAAGGTCATGTAGTCGGTTGGTACCAGAGGGTGGCCAATAATGACAGTAGCAAATTGTTTCATTTGTTCAGCCAGCGAGCTTGTAAAAGTGTGGGGGAGTTGTGACTGAGTCCCGTGCAATCCGGCTGTCAGGTGTCAGCTACCTAATCAACCCCAACTGTCCCTGTCCGTTTTGTCGTCAATACTGTACTCCCAGAAGAGAATAGTGCGACCGATAAAGCTTTGAAAGGGGTTTGCAATGGCTTACACACAAAACACTGCTTTCTTCATGGTTACGTTACCTATACTTTTTGTCCACTTGTATGCAGTACATAGGTGTCCATTCAGGCAGATAGGTAACGGATCGATTAATCCGAAAATGAATAGCATTGAGTAAAGGTCATCTAGACGGTCGATAATGACAGTTGTACACTTTTTCGTGTCAGGTCTGAGCAGATTGGCCGGTGTTAAACGACCCTGACCAATTGTCTAGCCAACGGATTAGGAGCCAATGGATTAGGAGCTGAAAACAACTGTCCATTTTTTCCCTACGAGTGTACAAACAAGGACACTGCGATAAGTTTAGCTTCTACTTGAGGCACATGAAAAAAACACTGATTCGTGGTGATCGATTTCTGGACACAGTGACTCCTAAGTCATAGAGAAGTGAAGGCATGAGTCGCAAACAGTGAAAAAAACAATGGAAGAGACAAATTTACTTAGGGAGTCAAAGGGCTTGTAATTGTAAGTAGGTTATAGATTATAAAAGCTCCTTGCATTAGACAGCGATTCCATTAAACAGTAACATTACCGATGCATTATTCAACCTTGTGAAAAAAACAGTTGGATATAAATAGTCTGGTAGTCCCCAATTTTGAGGAGATGCGAAGAGTTTTAGCTCAACCAGAAACTGGATGCCTTTACACAGCATGTGCTACACCTATCGAGCTACGAGAATTCACGAGGAGCCCAGAAGTCCTAAATGTGAGTTCGTTTACCCGTCTATTTCACTGTGTAACATCCAGCAAATCACCTAGAACATAGAGTGGTTCGGTTCGATTGATTGTAAGATCACCTTTGAGAATTCGTCGAAAGGTTTCAGATGGAATGTCACGTACGGAGCTGCCAAATCGAGGACAATCATAACAGAAATATGGGCGGCACTAAACAATCTCAATTGATTGGAAAAACAGCACCTTTCTATAGGGGAACTGTAGTATTTAAACGGCAAGCGTTCTCGCGTTTTGATTGACCAGTTCGCTGCTGTGTGGTACCACGACATTGTATCTGGGGCATCTCGGTTGTTTGAAACAGATTCGCGTTCAACAGCAGCTGATTGCCGTCTATGATTGGTTGACGCCGATTTGACCATAATTCCGTCCGTAGAATTTTTTGCGCAAACGCCGATTGGCTGAAGCTTCGCTAATGAAGAAACCACTCCAGTCCAATCTCATTACACTGAACACCAAGGCTCAAACAAAACAGCCGTGTACAGTCACCAGAAAACAAGAATAGCTGGACCCTGATAGAAATATGAACACAAGCCAATTCTGACAAATCATCGTCAGACAGGGATAATATGGGGTGAGTCTCACCCGACCGCACGTCCAGTATTTTTGCTCAGTAGATTAGGGAGGTAGAAAAGAAGCGCATGATTTCAACGGCTGAGCAATAAAACCGTGTTCGTAACACTCACTTACATCGCATCGCCGCATGAAATCTATAAGGGCAGTCTATTCACTGGATTGTTTTGCAAAACTTTGTAATCTAATGGGATGAGTTCAAATGTGACATTCCCGAGCTTCTGACCTATCGTTGCAAATAGGGGGTTTCTCTATAACAACCGGTGGTCTAAAACAGTAATGTTTCCTGCAGCTAGTCCTCAATTATTATGCAAAGTATAGAGTTCAATGGGTACGGATTATTTATTAGGATTGTTTGCTCGAATGATTTGTTATGTCAAGTCTTCAGAAATATGTATAGGGTAGGCCATTACATTACTTATGTTATCGGTCCAAGCTGATTGACGAACATGACAGTCGAAGGCCTAGAATGTCACCAGTGGGAAGTTTCTTTCAGAATTCAGAACCTGTGGTGATCAACTTCTAGATCACAAACACTCTTGATAAAGATGCGCCTAACAGTGTAAGTAACGTCTCCTCTATACTTGGATGAGAGGTGCGTACTTCAGTAATAGAGCTCGAAGTGAGTACCACTCCACCGAAAGCAGTCGGATGTGATATGGTGTCTGACAGGAGGGGCTTTGTGTGAACACTGGAAATTAAAAAGTTCAACCCAGACATTGTGAAGGAACAGTTCTAAACAAGTAGTAGCGTACGGTAATAAGGGGCCACACACCTTGGTCAGCCATTCAAACTCCAGAACACTGTTCCACTCGCCAGTCACGCGGCCCACCAGATTTGACGGAACAGTGTTGCGTTCGGATACAGTACCGCCGCTAGGTTGCGGTGCGTACACTTCGGCGTTGATGCGGTGCAACTTATTTCCGCGCATGGGCTACAACAGGATGGAATGAAAATGAGATATTGAAACGAAATTGAAGAACAAAAAACGCTATGGTACATTTTCATACCCACGCTTCACAGTCACACAAACCGACTGCCATAAAACGACCGATCGGTTATCTACTGTCAGTGGAGGGAAACCAGCTGTATGGCGTTTCTCAGTACGTAAACAACATAAGAGTTAATTAGCAGATTACTTCATTTATTTGTTGAACACAACCGCAGATTGTATTAAACGTTTCTTGGGAGTGAAATTTGATGCACTTCTTAAAGAATGAGGGCAGAGTGGCGGAGCAACGCAGACGTGGCAGAGGAAGCTAAATTACCACATTTTCGTGTCCTCAGGTTAAGTATAAAGTATTCTCCTGGGGGAAACTATCCACCGACAATGGACTAGTCAACCCTATGAACCGGTCACGAATTGCGCGCCGTTGTGTCACCACAGGGGAAACCAAATCAATAAGTGCCTAGAGCAATAAACAGCCGAATCATTATAAAGTATGTGAACTGTGAAAAAATGTGGACAAGATTAAGCACATCACAACGTATCGTTTCTAAGGTCGTTTTTAGTCAACATGTGAGTGCCGACAACGAATTCACGAGTTCCATCAAAGAAAGAAAAGGCGCGATGTGAATTTGTGGGCTAAAGCATAAAGTATGGGAATAACCTCAGTTCCGAACGGCACGGCTAAAGATCCCAGTTCTGGTGTGGTATGATGGGATTTAATAAAGGTGCATATGTGGGGAATGAAACGCAAATTCAAGCCAGTCTTGTAAACAGGTTGAGTGCTGCACGTGGATACCATGCACATACCTTTGTGAGAAATGCAACATTAGCTGAATACCCGGTCTGTGGACACTGGATGTTGACTTTGTCCCCTAGTTCAACCCATGGAACAGTGAGAATGGAGCGCGCGTAGGCGGTGGGCAGAGTGAAGTGATATTCCTCGTTATTGTGCTCGCCAAGACGAAGAACGGCTGGTGGGATTTGAAGTTTAAACGAACAAAAAAGGTGCCATGGGAAATGCCAGTAGGAGGAAAAGATGTAAGCGATACAGATAAGGTTTAACCAAATACCGGAAAATTTGTCTAGAGCCTACTTGGCGTACAGTGTTGATTGATGCATGCGAACTGTAAACAGGGGCTGATCGAACATCAATCTGTGGATCCGTTTGGACTGACGGACGATGAGTGGTTTGTTGCACGCGAGATTGTCGTTCGGCCAATTAACACCTTAGAATAGGGCATCTGGTTAATGACCACCCAATACATCAGGTAACAAAAGCATACAATTCAATCGTGGATTATACAAAATCAACTGATATTAGCACGAGGAAAGCGCTACAAGAAAATCAAAGGGCCAACCGCGATGTTCGAAGTTCAAGCTAACAACCGCTAACGTATAAGCAAAAATATGACCTAGTACTTTCCCAACTATACGATCTTTGCTACCAAACGGCACACTGGATCATATGTGGATTAGATGTTGCCAAGCTACTTGAAAGCCAGATCAGACGCAGCTGCGATAACTGCAGCTCGAGAACACATCACTATTAACCTCACTAATAAACTAACTCAAGCACCTGCAGGTTACATTGGGACAATATTCATACGGTCTCGCGAGAGACGCATTCGGTTTAAAGGGCTTGGTGAATAGGGACCAAACTCACTTTTACCAACCATGGTAACACTGACACTCATGCCTTGAAATTTAGATTTGGCGTGCACCGACGAATTCAATTCCATCTGGTACGCAGGGCATTCAAAGTAGAATGCAGTCACCGGGGGATGGTGCGATACTTGCTCGGCGTGGTAGGTAATAATTAACTGTTCGTTCTCCGATGCGATAACACTCACGTTGGTCACCGATTTTGTGCTCACTGGTCGGGGCTTACTTGGCGGAGGTAGAAGCCAACAACAGTGGAAAGATTCGCCGATAATCGGATTGTACGGCTTCTTAGCTATTTTGTCCTAGATGAAGGCGGAAGAAACACAGGCACACGGCTGCGATCAGTAAGAGTTGTGAATAAGACAGGCATGCGCGTGGATATCAAACAGGACAACATGTAAAGATTGGTGGAAACGCCTAAAATTGTCTAATTGCTGTTTAACCCGGTTAGTTGGGGGCGATGCTGATTCGGCAGATAGACAAGATAGACCAGCGAGAAAGGAAATAATACACAGCTGTCCTGACGTCTTCAGGTGCTTGAAACGAGATCTTTCGAGTGGACACGATGAAACATATGACAGTGATCAGTCACATTCATGGCAGTCGCCAGAACTCGAAGAACACCTACAAACAAGGTGTATCGCGACAATGGCACATATCCACAATGGTAGCAGGAAAACGTGGTACAGGATGTTAACATTTCAATTTTGTCTCATCAATTGTTTCTCAAGCACCAATGCGAACCCCCACAATAGCAACAATGGAAACAATGACTAGATAGAATGAAGGTGGACAGTAGACCAGGCGGTCACGATGAATAAAAACTGATGGCGTGGACTAATGCATTCTGCACAAACAACACCAGTTATTTTCACTTTATCAACGGAGTTTTAATGATCAACGATTGTAGGGTTGGCGTTATGTAACAGCAGCGCGAAGAGGTTGATTGGACCGGTATTGTGACCTAACGGTAAAATCCAGTGTGCAAAAGATGACTCTGGGTTCCAAGATTGAAAGCAAAAAACAGGTAAATAAGGGGGTATTTACAGTTTAAGGTAATTCGAATTCCACCGTTTACAACATTGGGTAAGTGATCCTATGGTGGTCATAATAGATATTCGTTATTTTGCACTATTTTAGATGGTGACGCGGATTCCATGGTTTACACTCACAACACTGAGTCATCATCATCATCATCAT
>QNGE01000419.1:99982-138455 GCA_008508345.1 Paragonimus westermani
GTCTGACCTGCGAGACAACAGGATATAGGGTTTTCTTGGGGGACCCTACCCGGAGCCAATGACTCAAGAGTCTGAATCACTTGGCAGTGAGAGGCTTGCCTAGCTCGAGGGCGCAGTGAATAAGACAATGATGTCTGATTCTGAACACTGCTGCGCGCACCGGATGTACTCGAGGCTACATCGGGCTTTTGAGAGATAGCTGATGTTTTTCGACCGTATTGGATAATACGCCGGCGGTCACGGTCAACCGTTGGGCGATCGGAGTGCTCTTTGTTTGAGGGTACCTTTTCTAACCCCCCTTCATCCTGATACGGAAGACAGCAGTGCCGCAACTATAAAAATAGTTCTGCTGTATGCTCATAGGATAGTGCCTCACTACTTAAGCACTCCTACGCGGTCAGTAGTGCGACATACAATCCTATGGGTGTAACTGCGTTTCGTCTGACTGCTCCCCTTTGGCCTGTCTGACAAGGCTGCACCTGGAAGGACCGGAGTCCTAGTCAGCATAGCCCGCCGGGTCAAAACAGTCCATAAATCCGACCACCTCGTCAAGGTAGCAGTATAGGTCGGTACTTGAACCATAAAGAATGAGATTAACGTTCAAAGATGAAAATGGAAGTTTCGCAAACTTTAGCAGTTGATTGTGGATGTCAATCTTCATCAACATTAAGTTTAGTATAATTCAAGTTATCCAATTCCCGAGTCATTGTACATTATGCAATGTACATGAATGTGGCTACTCTGCGGAACTCTGGTTGTATGAAACCGTGGTATTCAATAGCAGGACTGTGACCTCAGGCAGCATGCTGAACCAGAGGCAACAGAGGGCTAAACTAATAGAAGACCACACATCTGATAATGTTTGTTTTACGATCCCAGAGGAGGCACATTGATGCTGAAGAAACTTCTGGGAACATTAAGTTCGCCTACGTACAAGACACAGCCCAAACAGAAGGTCACCGAAATATCCGCACTAACCAGGAACCACGCAGTAAGTCTGAGAATGCGCAGAGAACAAGGACTGTTCGATATGGACTGCTCCATCATTCAGTAGAGATAAAAAGCTCGAAAATCGATTAGCGGGTTACATAGAATAGACACAACGAGGCGGTTCCTGCCATGTGGCATGGTGGACACCATCAAACTGATCAAAAGTAAACTAGAACAGTTTTGGTATACAGGGATCGAACCTGTATCCCATTGACTGACAACTACTCAACCACTTCGCACTTTCCGGAATCATGTCAATGACGTTTCGTTTAACAAGGAGGATGAGATCAATGACGTCTTCAGGCGAGATCACCATTATTCATTCCTCTCGTAAGTCTTAAACAGCCCAGGTGGCACACAGTGTGAAGTGAACATGCACAGTGTGGCTCGTCACCACCTTGTTGGACTATGTGCAACATGCAACCGAGAAAGTAGGTGAACGATAACATGAGACATCAGCACAGTATGTAATTCAGTCTTTGACTGTTCATTTGATTATTTTGCAAAAGAGATATTCAACAGATGAAGCAGCCAGACACGAGATGCAAAAACGCGATGATAGTAACTTCACTAACCTTACGCCCAGCATGAAAAGCCGTCAGGTACCATTGGACGAAAGCCATCATGCGAGCCTCGGGGTCCTCGCCAAGAGTGATACTGTTTAGAAATAAAATGCAGATCGGATATAGTGAATAAGACAAAACTAACAAAAAACGTAAGGTAAACTGCGACATGACGCATAGGGAAAACAAACCATAAAACAATCCAACAAAAATATTATGTGCGTGGAAAACGAAGTCAACATCCCGGACTCCTGTAACTACAGTTGGAAAAACAAAAGTGATGAAGAGGAGCGATGCGTGGGATGCAGTTAATCATCTCCTCGTTGCAACCCTTCTGTGTATATGAACGTATAAACGGCATCCGAGGTGTCAGCTTGTCACATTCAGTGGACCATTTCCATCTACATCATTGCTAGTTGTTCTATTCAATTAGATTTAATTTAAATGAGTTTTTTTTAAATTTCTTTCCCTTTTGCTAACATTTGCTCTTGAAATATTATTCGTCATTGCTGCGAAGAACAACGGCCCGAGCTATAGTGCCATCGAGTCAGGCTCATGAATATTCAAGAAAAAATGAGCATGAAGGTCTTAGCCCGGTAGAAATGTTCCATTTTGATTGGATAAATTTAACGGTGTCAGATACACTGGCGCCATCACATACGAACAGATGCCCAAAGCGCCCGCGTGTAGAACAGAAGGTCATTTTAAAAACTGGGTTGGAGGCCTGTGTCACCGAATCAAATTGAGGTCCGAATTATGCGGTGGTTGTGATCTACAATAACTTTTCCGAGTACAAACGAGGAGTGTGGCTTGTAGTAAAGAGCAAGCTGTGAACAGGAAGGTTTTCATAAATCTTGTTCTCAAGATTGATCGGATACCTCACATTAACAAGTCCTGAGTGAAACAAGGTCAATATGTGCAGACATAACATACAGACTATATATTGCGCTTCCAAAGTTAACTTCATCAAGGTAGGAAGACAGATCGTGAACACTGAAATCTTGATATACTGACAAAACTTCGGAGAAATGAATCGATAGTCAAAACAAATATAAACAGCGTTTCCACGGAACAAACTAGAAGGCTGAAATGAGAATAAAAGTATTACGCATACACACCACCAACCACGAGGACCAGAATCTTCATCGGGTTTAATGTGGTGGATTTTCGCCCATGACTCAGGTATGTCACAGCTAAGATATCAGACCGATAGATGGTTTCGTCTAGACTGGTGATCGTGCTTCAGAAGAGATAAATTGCGGTCAAAATGGTAGTGGGGTTGCAGGTATAGAAATTTATTCCATCAAAATGTGGGAGGAAACCCATCTAGAACTTGTCTGATCAAGTCATTTCCACTCCCAGTGATATTTTACCAGACGTAAACAGGAATAAGCGAATCATGAGGAATTTTTCGAGTTCAAGGGTTGATGCGTATTCTGGTGAAGAGTGCATAAAGAAGCACAATGGTATTCTGTCCGACAAGGAACTTGCTGGCCGACAGCACACTACAGAAGTGTTCCCCGTGAACCGTGTTCTGCCGTAGTTGAAAGATAGTACGGCCAAAAAGAGTATATATATATATATATATATATATATATATATATATATAACCTCCGCTTGTTTACTGGTTACACAACAATTTATTTGCCTGACACCTTGAAAGGGAACGCTTTCTGTGACCGGAACGTTTCGATGCCGATCTGGGCTGTACAACATTTTCGAAACAGTCGAATCATTGGTATCGCACAATCACTAACTTCGTAGCCGCCGTGGGAACACTTGAACCTAATAAACTCGGGACTCTCATCAGCCATAGTTCCACGTCTGTTTGTGAATACATTATACGACTTTCAAAGACGCCATTTCAACACTTGGGAAGAAATACGTGAAACTCTCGTTCGTCACCTTCTGGCCAAAAAAAAACAACAAGAAAATAGACAGAATTTTGATAAGTCCCTTCGACAGTTGAAATCATTAGCTAAGGATTGCAACTTTCAGATCAAAATCACGCTTAGGAACAAATAATGCTAATGAAAAGTGCATAAAAAATCCGGAAGAAACGCGAAACATAAAGCGCAACGATAAAAAAAGGACGAGCACTATTTATCGGAGTAACACTGAACGTGATCAAGGGATTTTTGTTGTCAGGGTTTTCTTCCTTGAGCAGTTTAAACGATAACAACCAAAGAAGGCTACGGAAACTAACATTGATTACGTCCTGTAGCCATATACTTCAATGCCTCTGGTCAACCTATCCCAATATTGCTTGGACCGTAGGCGGATAGAGCCGACGGACTACAAAGCTGAGGCTGATTTTCTTCATATCCGTTGGCCCGGTCGTGCACAGGGAACATAGAAAGTGACAACCAATAGCAAAGACTACGAACTTACTTGAGAAACAGGTCTGGATGGGCCATGTAATCGGCAAACATTTCCAACAGTGACCGTTGCTCCAAAATAAACGTGGGCAGTACAATCTAGGGCAACATGAGGGGTCGGCAGAACGAAGCATGATGAGTAGCGAAAACTGATATGAAAAACACATATATGACCAATTTAATGTTAAAACAAATGAGGGAAAACCCATGAATTGTCTAAGTATGCATTACCAGAGAACGGGAATGCTGTTGAAACAGTCCGTCGATACGTCCTGACTACTGACTACATGACTGACACAGCACGTGCATACGAAATAGTACTGAGTCGTTCTATTCGAGGATTCGTACGATCTGCTTCAGCTGAATCAACCAGCTTTGCGTGTTTAGAAACAGTCGTTCACGAACCTGATCCTATTTGAACGTATTTTTCAAACACTGATTAGCCACCCCCAGATGTGATAAATAAAATAGCTCACGTTATTGTGAGGTTGATACAGAGGAAGTCGCTGTAGCCATCACGATTCGTGTTCTAACTGCTTTGGTTAAATAAGAGTTGTCATGGTAAAGTGCGGTACTCATGGTTGACGGCACCCGTTTCGGATTAGCCTGAAATTAGAACACCACGGGTGTGGACGACCATGAATTTGAACTGTTAGAAGTCGAATAGCGTTCGCATACGATCTTATCTTTGTCAATGTCACAAGGCAATAAAATGACACGAGCCGTTGAGCGAACTGAACAGCAAGCCCCTCTCTGCCTTATCGTCGTGGTTTGTGGAGTCCGTTATTAGCGTAACGCACGTGAGCACGGACGTGAGCATAGAACAAAGCGTTCATATTGAGAGCACAGCTTCAATTTGGACAGAAATACACACATGTATTGTTCACGTGGTGAGATTTGTGGGTTTTCTTATTAAATGAGTTCGATCGAAGATGAACGCAACACAGCAAATCCACACATTCCCCCGAGCCACAAGACGACTAATTGTCCAGAGAAGTGGATGAATTGCTAATTTATGAATCACGGATAAGAAAGTAAACTGACATCAGCGGTGTCATGGGAAAAAGTTACTTGTCATGTGCGGTGAGTGCTTATGAGCCACACTGTTCAGATTGTCTTACTTACCCAGTGAATGGCACAGCTGCGAAACGTTTTGTGACAGTAAAGCTGGGTATAGAATATTTTGTCATCAGAGAGAAGGAGGGTCCCAATCTATCTATACATATGGATTGGCACTTTGGAGACGAAGTAGCTCATTTTATAATGGAAGAACTGAATGTTATGAACTCTTTTCTAGAGAGCCTACCTGGAAAGTGTATCAGAATACGAAAGGTGCGAATGTATGTGAGTGAAATTAAACATGAGCACAGCACAATCGATTTAAGCGTTGAGCCGCACCCGTTTCTACTATGACTCTCACAGCCGTTGGTCCTGGCAATAGCTCACGAAGTAGCAGACGTATAGGGAGAAATAGACAGACTTTGTGGTTTGTCAGTTTCCAAAGAAGACACTGGACACAGGTCTATCTGGTCATTACAGTTCACCAAACAGTGCACGTCCTCTTGTTCATGTGCATTTGAATTCCGGCCCCCGTATTCATGGGGCAAACATGCTGATTAGTACCCAAGCAACATGCGTTCTTTTCGGGAGTTAGCCTTTTCTGATGGCGCCTTCAGCCCACAACTAATGCACTGTAGCACATGGTCCTCGTCTAGCCACTCACCCTTCTTAGTTAATGGCTATTCCATAGGTGTACAGTCCACCATTGACCTTGAAGTGGGCATTTACTCCTACGTGTACAATCAGACCGATTAGGTCGTTCTAATGTTAAACGAGCTGTTGCGATTTCTGCAGTGAGTCACATACGGTTGGCGAGCGCGAAAGTATGTTAGCAAGTGTACCTACTCCAACAACGGTAAACCAAAGTGCCCACGTTCGGAAACAAAACGCAATATGTGCTGCATCATTTCATGTGAACCTGTTGAATAAAAACGATGATATAACCAAAAGGGGAGAGTCGCAAGATAAAATTGACCAGAAAGAGTCAGGCTGCATCAGGAAAACCTGGCATCGAGACGTTTTGTCATATTACCTTGTGATTGGTCATAAGGATGCCCGATCGTTTCAAAGGACTTATTTTCCTAACACTAACCGATGGCCCCGTAATCAGATCTTAGCATTTAAATTGAAGTGAAGGGCTTCGTTGAACCCCGCGAATACTATTATTGCCAGTTAACACAAAGAATTCACTCGTTGTATGACGAATACCAATCACAGCTCACTGTACTTTTGACCATCAGAGGTATTTTTACGGCCATCTAATCAACTTAGGTAACCACCAATGTGAAAAAAAAACCAACTTTGGTTAGATCCATGCCCAGACGGAGTTGTGATAACAGATGTAGCAACACATTTTTGTGGTCTTCTACGGAGCCTAATTCATGTTCCTCCGTAGGTGAGTCCAGTTGGGCACCCTCGCCAGGTAGTTCTGGTAGGCTGATAGATTCTGAGTCCATATTAAGAATGGGTGAGGGGAAGACACCGTTTTCTGCCAGTTGGCTCACTGATTCATGGGAACTGATGGGGAAATGAAAGTAGAGAGTAGGTAGAAATAAACACCCCAATGATCACATCTGTGAACGTATCCAGAGAATAAATAAAAAGACGAGGGATCAGCAGATACGTCTCAGACTCAAAACAGCAGTTGTACCACTGGACAAACAGCGAAAGGTAATTGCAACGAACACATCAAAAACATCTACAATCAATAACCACAATCAGGACAGGCGAAAACTCAGATGATCATTCCAGGCCAACCAACAATTTACTACACTGCGCACTATTTGCAGTCCTTGGCTTGGTGGGGGTGATGATCAATCGATTACTTCACAAAACAGAACGAAATATGCAGACAACTATTACTGACTTTCCTAACCCCCAAACTATCATTTTTCCATAACGCTGTGTCTACAGTAGTGCTCTTTCTTACATTCAATACAAGGTAGGATCACAGATCCGCGTTTCATAGCATGGCAATTCTGGGCTGACCTGAAAAAGCATCGATCGACATGCACGGGTTCGCAGGGTTAATCACGCGCAACAATAGCTATAGCGGATCGGAAGAACGGACGTTTCAGTAAGTCGGTTGCAGGCGCACATTACGTCAATTGGAAAAGTGAAGTAATGGATAGTGTGAAACGGATGAATAGAGGTATAGGATTGCAGCTTTTACTAATAAAAATGGACGTCATGTCAACTTGTCATTGCAAATGTGAAAGAGAACGTGGCTAAATGGTGGCACGTGATCGATTCGTGGGCACCACCTGTGGCTGGTGCAAGAAAGCGCACCTGAACTGCAAGTCTAATTGTCAAATCAATCAGCGAGGAGATTTGATTCACTGTTACGCGATGGTTGCGGGATAATAAGGTTTGTAAAAAATGTGACTTCTGGTATATACCCGCGTACCGTTTGAATATAAACCCGTGCTTTCCAGTATTAAATTGTGGTGTGCAGTTGAAGAATGATCCAACACCTGATGTAAAGTGTAGGCACATTGATGTTGAATGTTTGAATATAGACGTAATTATTTCCAGTAGTTAGGTCCTATCACGTCCCCTTTTTTCCCTTCTCACTTCCTCTATAGGGTTTGCTTTTTCTTCATAGTTGTGTGGCAGTTAAGCATTAGTGTGAACCACTGACGCATTGCTGTCTATGATGATGGTGCAACTGAGACATCCAAGGTCAAGTATGAGTATGAGCTTTGGGCTCATAACTGATACGGTTGACCCTAGGTATGCGTCAAGCCAGGTGGCAGACTGGAAAAACCAGCTATCTGCATGTTTCGAGCGGATAAAACAAGATCCGGGACGCAAGTCTTCAAAACCAGGGGATCTGGGTCGTTTTAAGATAGAAATCTAATAAAGAGGAGCTACCATTGACCGACAAGGTAGTTAGGTAAGGCAAACCCCAGTATTGATCACAACGCGTTATACGATGACTTTTGAAAGTACTACACTGCTTGGGACGAAGTGGTCGGACGGAGACGTAAAGCTGTTTACTCTTGAAGGTTAAACAACAATCATTACGGACACGTATATGCACAGATATTCACAAAAAAAAGAAATAATGACGCGCTAGAAGAATCTTTTCGATAGCTGTTTTGTAAACTAATAGAAGCATGGCCCATATCAAACAGCGCCTTGAGACACAAGGCAGAATACATCAACCGAATGTGGCAGAAACTTTCAGTGTGATAATTTTGTTGCGTTTGACGCTGGGTCAATCAACGCGCTCGTTCCAAAAACTCGTGTTAGGGTTCAAATCAAGCGATGAGCCCTAACCTTAGAGAAACTCGGAACGATTTCTTCCCTTCGAGGGGCACGGGCTGAAAAATCTACCTCAGTTTGAAAGCTGTGGACAGATTTGACTGGTGTTCAGTTTAAATCTGTAAGGATTTCCAACTACTCGTCAGTTACGGAATGAGTCTTAAAATTTGGCACAGCTAGTAAACTCTGAGACATGCTGCGCGATCCGACGTACCGTGCAGACACCCAAAGCTGCCCAGCTTTTTCCGGTTTCTGTTTGTCTGAGCCCACTCGGCAAGCATAATCATGCAACGTCAGTAGAACATAGAGAAATACGGTGGCCGAAACTGCACACTAAAGATGGTATACTTAAACTACAGTTGAGGGGCTTGATAAATCGAGTCAACCGATTATCACACAAGTGTTTAGTATAAGTGAGGTGGTAAATAAACCCGTATGGTGTTGAAGATGTTGGAAGTAAAAAGGACGGCTTGTTTGAACTGACCTCAATGTCTAAAAAAACACGTCATGAATAGCTTGTTCGAAGACAACATGTGTATCACTTTGTGTTACGGATTACTAATTAGCAGAATTAACTGTGCCGGGAACGCGCAATTTTCCCAGTGAATTAACTCTTGAGTGCCTGCTGTATCACAATAAAGTTAGATTGCTTTACTGTAGTTATTGAAATCAGTAGAAAATCACGTATCGTAAGTAACAAACAGATAACCTGACACCCATCGATCACGTTTCAATTAAAAGTACACGTTGTCAGACATAGATGCTTCCCTATACCAAGATTAGGCCGTTCGTAATGTTGATACAATGTGCCAGGCCGCTAGATACACGTCATCTAAGTAGTGAAATTAGCGGATAGTCCACACAACCTTCCAGAGTTTGTCGGTTAACCAGCCTCTTCATCCAGAAGGCTATCGTACATACGTCGGCCTGATGTGAGAGAATGGCAATGTCCTAAACTCGAGCAGAAATGTTACCCATCATGTTTAGTCCCCAACCGCCCAGGTAAAAAACGGATAAAATAGTGTGTCATCCACATTATCCCCCAGGGCTTGTCAAAGCGGAGTGTGGACAGCCCTAATGAAACCACGAAACGGGATGGACATGAACATGAACATGGAGTGAGTAAGCCTAGTGGTATGATTTTTACACACGGTATACCCAAATGCACCGACTACCGGGCGGATATCATCTCAATCGGAATGAACCTACATGAGTCCAATTAGTACAACCCCCTCCTCTCCGACTTCATGAAGCTGACCGTGACATGAACAGCCTTGAAACACAGAAGTGGAATTGTCAGTAACGATCAACATCGGAGAGTTGGAAATTAAGGTGGTGGTTGTTATAAGGATCAGATGAGTTATCTATCAATAAACCGTGTTTTTATAAAGTATGTACTATTCTTTACAGAGGTGTGTGGTGTTGAGGATTCCTTATGACGAGAGATTGAAGTAGTCGGCAAGGTATTCACGCACGACACGCATAACCCGAGCAAAACACAAAAGAGAAATCTGATGGTACAACCAGATATCATGACATCTGAACCGAAAGATTCCAAAATCGGACATGAACAAGCTCAAAGCTTGGTCAATGGTGATGGGGCTCGTTTATTTCGCTGACTGAAACGAGAATTACTTAGGGAACATGTGAGTAGGGTTGAAAACGGGCTTACATAATGTAAATGCGCACCTACCTCAAAGATGATCCATCTCCACCGGAAATATATGAGCCAGTCCCAGTAATTGCGGCCGATTGACAGTCCGGTTGACCATCGCAACAGTCCTCCGTCCTGTCCGCATGAGCCTTGGCAGAAGAGGAAGAAAATTTGCCCTTGAATTGTTTGAATCGATCGGACAACGAGGTCATTGGTAAATGTGGGAGCAGAGATAATAGGTGTCAATTAGAGAGTGATTTTGCGCGTCAGCTTACTGCCGAGACATCTTTGATGATGTAAAGTTCCGCAAACGCCAACATGCTCGACAGGCCAGGAAGCTGAGATCGAAGGACACACAATGTAGTCAGCACTGACTACTGTGATCCTGTGGTGTGTGCGTGCCTTTGAAACGCGTGGTGTCACGGTCGTGGCAATGCAGATCAAACACAGACGCACGCACAGGCACACTAACCAATCAGCACAAGCCTGACAACTGTCGATCGATACCATAAGTTCGTCAGCCAATCCAAAACGGAAACGCGGGGGACAGTTAGGACGGTGGAAGATTGAACGATTCAATCAGGTGAAGCGAGGACAGCGATCGCCTAAGACAGACTTAGCAGTGTGAAAAGTAATTCGATTAATGTTAATGCGGCGTTAGGGCTCGGACAAAACAACAGTCGGATCTATGCTATAACAAGGAAGAGAAAGACACGATGTAAAAGGACAGCAGTTGAGAGTGGAGAGGAGGAATGGCCCAAAATCGTGAATTCCACTTCATATGAATGGTATAGCATGTGTGACCAACGCGCTCGTCACGGAAGAACGTTTAGCACATCTGTTTCAAATCAGACATGGTAGTGATAGTAAAGACTATGCACTTTTTTAGCCGGAAGAATGCAATCACCATTTGAACAGTGACTGACAGTTGATGTTAGGTTGACGGTGTTTGGCCTTCAAGCACCTCAACGTCGCCTGGCGTCGAAACGCTTGTAACTAATATGCGAGGCTCGGCGAACAACTAAGTACTCAGATCCGAATATTAAACACAGGTTGCAAACTACCAGTTACTGATCAACACATTGCGGTCAAAACGCCTGTTACCTACATTGCGTTGAAAACAAAGCGAGTAAATGGAGTGTTGAATCGTACTATGACGAAAATATATGCATGACCACCAGCGTCACTGTGACGGAGCTCAGGTCACGGGAGGGAACATACCAATGAAATATAGGCCAGGTAACGAATTGCGAATGCGGTAGACGTACAGTTACACGCAACTAATAGAAATTGAACATCACTTACAACTCCTCGCAGCTGTTGCATTCCCATAGATAATTCAGTCACCATACTCGAGTTTCGCGCCTACCACGGTTCGCCAGTAGTGCATATTTTTGTCACAGCTGGGACTGGAACGCCAGACACATTTTAATGAGGCAACTTTGTTGACTATTGGGCCAATGGCCGCACATCAGGCAAGGTCACTGTCAACATCATAGACAGCAATACATCAGTGGTTTTCACTGACACTTGACTGCTAAACAACCATGAAAAATAGCAAACCTTGCAAAGGAAGAGGGAGAGAAGAAGGGACCTTACTAGTAAAAATAGCTTGGCTGACTGACAGCCAAGTGACGAAGTATTGATGAGGTCCACATCGAGCCGTATATTGGGAGAATTTGACTCAGCATTGACCAGTGAACGTTACGAAAAACAGAACTTCAAGGATGCACCGTGGGCATTATTGTTAATTCGTATGTGGTCATGGGTGGGGGGATGCTATTGTTTCGGTCCGTCGTTCAATACAACAATGGAGAGGAATGTTCTAGACGAGAACATTTTGTCAAAACAATAGGGGGAACAATCCAGAATAAGTGGAAGCAATGTTGTGGGTGCAGATACGCTACTGATCACAACACACGGCCAAGTCACACAGAATTTCTAATCAGTGAGCCGGATGATCATGTAGTCCCTAACCCAGCAGAAGTCACCTGCTAACTTTATTCAAAGATCGGTACGGTAACCGTTCGGCGATTATTTTGGAAATATGCGCCGCCTAAATGACCGCATTGTTTATGCTTTGTGGGTCAAGTGACCAAACAAAGTTGACAGGAAAGAGTCGGTAGATGAAAACAAGCGGGATAGCCCAGTTAGTTTTACATTGCACACACATTTGGAATCACTGTTTGTTTCACAATTTTGGCGAAAACCATCTGAATGGGAAGTGTGTTTAACGGTAGATAAACAAGCCCACGACGGCAAGCATAACAGCATTCCTATCGCTGACTTCGGCTTATAGTCATATCAATCAGTAACTTCAACCAGCGATAATCAGCAACTTTTGGACTCTAACCGGAACGTAGGAAGGAGCAAGCAGATGCCATAGTTGACGTCAATTTCTTCAAACACCCTCGAAAAACTGTAAAATGCCCATTGCGTCGATTTTGGTTTGGCTACGCATAGGAAGTTAAAACAAGGCTTAAGGTAGACATGGCCGGGCTACCCAGTCTGATGATGAGGAATCATTTTATGTGATCTCAACACACAGTGCTTCGAATGCATGCTCCGACTAGCTTATTTCGTCGTTTTTTCGTAAGCTTTTGTGAAATCACACCCCATGATCAATCAGCACCGACCAACTTCTACGAAGAATTTCGATAAAATGCGCAGAAAACCAATGGCATACAGTCCGATAAGTAGAATTTGCTGTCTACGAGTGTGTTCAGTGTTGATCTGAACTACCCGTTGGAGTATAGGTCAGGCTAATCGTAAGCCGTGTTTGACAGAAAGCCAGTGTGGTGAATCGGACTGTTTATTCATGTATGCTCCTCGAAGTGTTGTGGAGGGGCACGAATGTGGCAACACAAACCAGTAGGCATAAGCTGATTAATAAGAGCAGAAATATAGCATGCAATCCCTACTTTGTAGCTGGTTGCTATATGGTTAATTTTAACTCACGCCTGTGACGAATAAGTGTATCAGGTGGCGAAACTACGTTACAAAGTGCGGACGAGAGGGAGATGACGGTCCGAGCACGGACACAGATGTCCGACCTCGCTATTCGTTCGAAAGTAATCAAGACCGAACCAACCCTTTAACTGAGCCCATTCAGATGATAGACGATCATCTCGAGCATTCATGCTCCTGGCCAGAACCACAATATCGATCTAAGTTGACGGACGAAAAAGACCATAAGGAGGTTGGTAGAAAAGGCCTCTGATTGCTCCAGGTCGCGGACATCGCAAAAAACGAACGTTTGTCACCTAGCATTTCATGTACTTCACGCACACTTTCCACTATGTGAAGCCGACCATTAACTCAGATCTAGTCTGACGGAGGCTTCGATCCTATTGCTCAAATAAATATGAGCTGCTCACCTGTGAGCTCGGAGAATAATAATAGTGGTAGTAATAGACAGTGAAGGCGGGATGGCTGTTTGCAAGAAAGAAGCGAACAACGTTAGTGTTGACATTATGCCAAGTTCAAGCAGGATGCATGTACTTCCGAACGGTGTATATCATTGCTAAATATGCAAAGGCGACTGAATTGGTGGTGTCTCGTAAGTTCAATTTAAAAAAATCTAAGTAGATCCAGCTATGTAAACAAAGGTTCTCTAGACCACATGAACTAACTGCAAATTTGGTGGTATTTAAGGCAGACTAGAGGCAAACAACTAAACGAAACCGGAGGCAACAGATCATAGGACAACTGTACATAATGAGGGGTCGCATTTCTAAGTACGGCATATCGGAGGCATATGAATTGCCAGTCAGAAATGAAATCTGTATAATCTGTCCGACAGTTCGATCGAAGGGCCATTTGTTTTCTGAAGAAAGCAGGTAGAATAACAGTAACTTTGGCTTTCGCAATTTCAATGGCCTCTGAAACTAAGTTCTTTTGTGTAGTCTTAAACCCTCGTCTAATTACCGCGATATTTTCTAGACCAACTCCATGAACCCTGTCTAACGCGCGTCCAGTGATTGTAGAATCCCTGATGATGACCAGGTACACCAATTGATTCCGAGGTGCTTTACTAATACTCCTTCGATGCTCGCCTACCCTAATACTAAGCTGTCGTAAGGTCTGCCCAGTGTAAAATCGTGCACAGTCCTTCTATCTTATTTCATATACACAATTGAGAAGCATAAGGACGGTTTTTCAAAAAGGGAATGCATTACGTGAAACCAGGGGGCATCTTAAGAATGTTTGTTGATGCTCGCTTCATTCGATACTCTACGAATAGCCTCTGACGCCTTCACAAGTTTGGTGTCACTGGTAATGGGTTGAGTACCCGTCTTCATGGTCTTGTAATAAGCTGTTTAACGTAACGTCTTCTTATTAACGTGGTCAATGCCTCTTTCTGTGTTACGTTTTTGTCAGCCACATCAACTACTAGATACAAAGCCTTATGAAAAATTGAGCTTACAATATTAGCATAAACTTGCTTAGGGTGAACGGGTTTATAGTCAAGATTATGAACGCTTGTGGTTTTGTGATAGACAATGGTCTTGGGGCTTCGTTCAATCCTACGAATCAGACAGTCCGGAGATGAGAGTTGGCCGCTACGGGATCCCAGTTCCATTGTCCATCTGGTTTTAGGATCCATCTACTTGAAGAATTGTAGGAGTGTTCCAGCCCGGTCTCGTTTCGTAATCAAAAAATTGACGTCGTCTGCCCTTGGTCCAATTAGCACAAAGCATGTGGATGAATTGTAATGGGCCGCGACGCACCACTAGTGTACAGTCTAGTGAATGGCTCTGTGACCAGATTGTGCCCGTCACACCGTTCGTCAGAGGCTGATAATCACTTTCCTCAGGCTGGTGAAAATTACGCAATGAAGTACGTTGTGAACAAGTTCCGACCTGATTTAATTTTCCTCACAATCACACTGACTAAAACGAGTCTCAGTGTAGTTCACATTTCATAGTGTGCCGATCTTTTTATTCCTCGCCAACCGTATCAGCTCGAAAAGAATTAAATAAAGCCCAGCTGAGAGCGTCAGACTGCGTGACCATTGAAACGTCTGGTCTGCACACAACAAAATGGCGATTAGGCTGGAGAATACGTTCACCGGATGCCGTGCCAATGAAGTCGAACTACTGAGCATCGTTTATGGGACCACTCGTGTTGAACAGGGAACGGTGAACCCCGTTTGTCCCCTGTTAGCTCATCTCAACGCGATTCTCACGAGGCACTCTCAATAATCATGGTAACAAAAAAACACTCCTGACGAAGAACGGCAATGGGTGATTTGAACGTAGGGTACCATAATCTGATCTTAACATCACAATGTTCTAAGCTCATTGGTTGAACGCATGTTACACACAACACAGACTATTTGACCAAATGCATACCACATTTGGTGTGGATGTTCATCGATCGACTAGTTCGCGTTTGCTATTGCGCCACTGATAGGCAATGTGGCAGATTTGGTACGTTAGAAGAGGCCCAATTCCGAAAAATCCGGACTTCGGCTGGATTCGAATTATCTCAGCTGATGGGGCAATTGATGGATCTGGGTTTACTAACGTACTAAAATGCGTGCAATCTATTAGCCGGTTCACTCAGTCTGAAAGAAATTTGTGTAAACAGCCAAAGAACCCAAAAGCAGTCGAGTGTTACAGACGTGCCGAAACTAAACTCTAGCTTTAAACCCACGATGAACAGTGGAACAGGCGCAACCATAATAAAACGAGAATTCAACACGGTAATCACGTTGTGTAACCATTAAAAGGGCTGTTGTGCGTTCTCAATGAGGTATCAGAATGACGGCTGGAAATTTCGATCATCAAACTGGATATTTGTTCAGTGTACCACTACACCGCGACGGCCGTTTCCGGCTTACTTAACCGGAATATAGCGCGAGACAGTTGTTAGGTTCTCCCTTAGTTGGGCGATGGAATGAGGCTTTAGCGTGTGAATCATGAATTACAATTAATTTCACAGACAAAATTCAGGATAACTGAGTAAAGAGGCCTAGGAACTGGCCCACCTTGACCGATCTGACGCAATTATAAGCGCGGCAACCCAGGTGATTACTAGCATCAACGAATACCGTTGCGTTTAGGTTATAGGGCTTGATATATATGAAAGTGTATGTATGAAAGTGAATCCAATCGCCTTTAACAACGCAAGATGGATTTGGGTTAGCTTCCAGAGTCTTGTGCACTAACAGCTGAAACCATCCGTTGTTAAGTGAACTGGAATCATACATAGAGAAAAATGCAACGGATTTAAGAATCCGTTACACTTACGCATTACTCTAGCGAAGACATCACAGGAGGAAAATATCAGTAGGAACATGGTAGTGATAAGCTAGTTCCCACATGTAGAGAAAAAGAAGTACGTGATGGATGTACAGTTTCAAAGACGATAAAAATAGAAAAGGTTGACCCTGTGAGCGCAAATGGATGAGCAGAATACAGCACAGGAAATGTAACTCGAAGAAACACCATCGTCACCTTAGCAGAATTTGGCAGAACCGCGTTTGAAACGCCGGGTTCCCTCTAACAACTTCGTGGAAATATATTGTTGATTCTGACCAAAATCAATGAGAATTGTGTTCAGACCGATAGAAGTGAAATTGAGAGCGCGATGGCAACTCATCCAACTGAAAGTTCGAACAAATGAACTCCATAACCCTCAAGTCAACGCTACCGCCCGCAACCCATCCACGACCAGTAGTGTGCACAACGTCAATCTCAAAATATACCTCATTGGTCNAACACTATTACACGTGACCCACTCCGTATCGACACCACAAACCCTCACTTGAACTCTCCCATTGTTTATTTTGTATCGCTTCATTGAATTGTTTACGCTACCGTATTATTGGTTGGTATTTACTGAGGGTTAAATTCTGTGCTCAGAGTTCACTTGGTTGTAAGTCGTGCAATTTGCTAACCGTTGCTTATTTATGTACAGAGCTAGTTTTGTTTGAGTAAACTTTCAATAATCCATCTTGTTCTGCTCCGAATCAAGAGGTTTACAGCTGCCCCAATAGACTGCATACAGCCGTGAATCCTGACCGATTTTACATATATATATATAATAACTATGTATTTTAATATTATATATTGATTTTTCTCTCGTTAAAAACTCCTTTTCCACGTCCGATTATGAAGAGTTAACCGAACGACTGGTCGCATCAGTACACATCGAGCTGCTAGCCTCGACTCTGCTTTGGATAACTTGAAGCCCTCTTTAGAACAAGGCGCACTAAACCACAAACTACAATATACTCCCACATCGCCCAGTCCATTCCAACCGAGATCGCTGAAGAAGTCTCGAATCGTGTAGACAATACCAACCATACAGTAAGCTGAAAGACACTTTAACTAACCCTGTAGGTGTAACAGAGCAACGGAAGCAAGATCAACGATTTTCTGAAAGGAAGCTAGAGGGCCACAAACCATTCAACCTCTTGTGACACACGAAGCAGCTCCTTGGAGGTAGAAAGACGGACGATATCACTTTTTGACAGCTGTGGATGAAGAATCTAACAGTAGGGACTCGTGAGATCTTTGCAATCTTCAGCAACGCGGTGTTTACACAGCAGTTAGCAGAGGCAACCATAAAAATGCTGAATGCTCAACGTAACCCCCAGTTGGCAGTTACAGCTGTAAGTCAACCGAATAACGACCCACGAAATCAGGTAAAGATTTTAACCAAACAATCTGCGCCCTCGACCGCTCACCTCAGACCACGACGTTGATCCGGAACACTGTCTCGGCTTCCAAAGACACTAACACAAAACGGTCATTATTACTATTGGTACCACCGCAAATTTGGCCACCTGGCAAAGTGAATTCAGCCTTGTACCTGTACTGCCATACCGGTAACGCATGGAAACACCAAAACCACGTAGTGACGGTGACTGCTGTGCTCAATATCCTCCTCTTGTATCTTTTTGATACCAAAACTTCAGACCACAATTCTAGGTGCAGATTTTCTTTCCCACTTTGGCTTAGCGGTCGGTATTCAGCGTCACAGGTTTTGGGAGAGCATAACGGCGACAAGGGTAAACTAACCAACATGAATTCCACTGGAATGCACATAGCGATGCTCAAACCCTCACGGTAGTCTCAGTTAGTCCAGCAACACCCGCAGCCCACAAGCCCTTCGTATCATCCGTATTCCTTGAAACACGATGTGTGATACACCACTGTAACCAAAATGCCAATAACGACTGCTCGCCACAGATATCTTCATTCGGAAAAGTTAGAAAACGTCAAGGCGAAATTCGATCACATACTCCAGCTTGAAATGGTCCGTCCACCCATGATCTTCTGTCTACCGCTGATTACTTGTTGAGGTACGCCTGCATTTATTTAGACTATTCGGTAATACATACTTGACAACCACAAGGACTAAAATTGATCACAATGAGCGAAGTAAGTGGTTTGCGTATGTAAACAGACAATGCACACCTGTCGAATAGTAAACAAAGTCGGAGCGTCAAACGGAGTGTACAAGTTACCTTAATCACCACACTTATTACACCTTCATTGTGGTGAGCACGTTTGTGAACGGGTAAATCACATGATCAAACAATACTGGGATTATATCACCTATGGTTTCAGGTACCCTCGTGGACACTTGAAACAGATCTCGTGATCCACTAAAACTGTCAGAACGAGAATGCACGTTGATGAATTGTGACGGCTTGCATATCTAGATGACCTATTGGACTAAATTGGACGGTGGGGTCGCCACACGGAAAGTGACTCATGCCAGGCAGGCCAATAGGTAGAAGTCTGGCGGGAAGAACGTTGGGATATTTTTCTGGAGAAAGTACCAGTTCTCGTACACCACCGCCCACCTGCTGCCTTGCAGTACAGGCTTTTGAGCCGAAGGCTTTGGTTGAGAAACTTAATCGTCCTCCTGTCCAAGTCCGGGAGTCCCGGTAATATCTCAGTCAACACACAACTATGGATAATCACAGCACTAGTAATTCCATATTACATCAGCCGTTAGCCGATAGGTGTTATAGGTGGTTCGATTCACGACTGTCATTCTTATTGCAACGCACATGGATTCCGATCATGCGTTGGTACGTTGTTGTTTCTTCTCACTTTCGCAGAGTAACGACCCCACCGACAGCAACGACTGGCTACTGAGAAACTGCTTATACCGCATAAGTATGGAACCAGTTTATAAGGCAGCCGTAGCAACTCTCACTCCAAAGATCCTACTAGCTGCTGAACCCAGATGTCACAAGCCATTCATGAAGCAGGCATAGTAGCATGCGACACGGAGGTACATGGGGTGAATAAACAATGGACCTCGGAGAAATCTCCGGAACATTCCTTCTGGAAGTTCATATAACAAGTTCAGGAGAGTTATCCGTAGGAAGCTGGAACCTAGCCTAAACGCTGATCGCGAGGTTTGGTTAATGGGGAAGTTAGGGAAATGAAGACCGCTTTTGCTTCAGGGAAAATCGGCAGACCCTTCGAGCTAATCCGTGCACTGATCCCGGGCGAACGTCTTTATGTGAAGCACTTCGGCTTTCGAACATGATAAGAATCCTGGCCCAGATGACATCGTGCCGACATTTTTCAAAGAAGGTGAGCAGTCGTTAGTGGAGGCTTTGACTGAGTTATGTCAACTTGTGTAGACGACGAAGACCACCCGTCCGTACTGTGGTCACTCGATAGTAGTCCCCATATTCAAGAAAGGAGTCCCAGGCTCTTGCAAAAACCATGAAGGATTAGTTTGACTCCAATCGTTACTAGGATTCTGGCATAAAGTACACTTCGTCGAATTACTTACTGCAGCTCGGGAGGCAAACATTAGGGAAGAACAGACAGGGTTTCGCCCAGGGCGGAAATGTATTGATCACATTTTCACTCACTCACTCACTCTCTCTCTCTCTCAAATACTGGAGCAGCGTCATGTGTACCGCTGGCCAATAATTATCATAGTTCTCGACTATAAATGTGCGGTCGGTTCACTGGATCGATATACACTTTCAGAGTCGCTTGAACGCCGGGGTGTATCGACCTAGTATGTGAATGTACTGTCGGCACTTCATTCCCATACTTCAGCCCAGGGTGGGGTTTACGGTGAACTGTCTGACAGTTTCAGCACCAGCAGTAGCGTAGGTCAAGGCTATCCACTTCCACCATTTTCGTGCTGACGACGAGGTGCTACCTCTCAAGCGGCACAAACAACGCTAGACGCTATTTTGCGTTCAGCTAAATACTTCGGAAGGTGCTCTGCAACCACAAAATGTAGAGTGTTTCTGCAAGATTGCTGTGATGATACAGATTTAATGTTAGATAATGAAGTCATGGAGAGTGTTGACCAGTTTATATACTTGAGGGGGTGGGCCGCGCCGAATTTGGCAAAGGTATAGGACATGAAACAGAAGCGCGCATCTTTAAGGCTAGGGTGGTATTCGCTATTCTGCGGCACCTATGACGACAGACAGGTATCTCTCTATTGCTTAAAGGTCGCGTATATGAGGCAAAAGTGAGGGCTGTATTACTTGACGGCAACGAAGCTTGGACGCTCAGGGTAAAAGACGTGGACCGTCTTTAGGCCTTTGACCGCCGATGTCTGCGTTCAGTCGATCGCACTAGCAAGTAAACAGTGAAGAGATTAGGGGGCGAGTATTTGGTAATGATTGTCAAACTAGTTATTTCGTGCAGTTCTTACTTCAGCTCAGGATGAGGTTTACGGTGAACTGTCTGACAGTTTCTGCACCAGCAGTGGCGTACATCAAGGCTGTTCATTTTCACCATTTTTGTTAAATTTGTCCATAGATGAAACACTGGAGCGCTATCTCCGACACTCACGAAATGCCAGCGTGGAACTCCTACAGGGAGGAAGACTGACTGATCTTGATTGTGCTGATGACGAGGTGCTACTTTCCAAGCGGCACAAACAACGTTAGACCACGTTCTGTTAAATGCATTCTGCTAAATGCTTCAGGATGCGCTTTGAAACCTCAAAATGTAAAGTGTTTCTGCAAGTTTGCTGTGATGATATAGATTTAAGGTTAGATAATGAAGTCATGGAGATTGTTGACCAGTTTATGTGCTTGAGGGGGGGGGCTGCGCCAAATTTGGCAAAGGTATAGGACACGAAACAGAAGCGCGCATCTTTAAGGCTAGGGTGGTATTCGTTATTCTGCGGCACTTATGACGACAGACAGGTATCTCTCTATTGCTCAGAGGTCGCGTACACGAGGTAAAAGTGAGGGCTATATTACTTAACGGCAGCGAAACTTGGATGCTCAGGATAGACGTGGACCGTCTTCAGGTATCTGATCGCCAATGTCTACGTTCAATCGCTCGTATCGGGTGGCACTAGCGAGTGAGCAGTGAAGAGATTAGGGGGAGATTATTTGGTAATGATTGTCAAACTAGTTATTCCGTGCAGTTCTTACTTTGCACAGAGTTAGATGGTTAGGTGATGTACTAAGAATACCAGGTAGTCGTCTAGCACACCAGCCATTCTTTGCTGACGCTGCGGCCGACTGACATAAGGTGCGAGCTGGACAGAGTCGGTGGCTGGAGCTTTTAGTTGAGATGGCAACTAATCGAACTCAGTGGCGTGAATGTTATCGTTGTTTGGGAGAGTTGTCTGTGAGGTAGTGAAAGCCGTAAGGAGGTTGTCTTGCTGATGACGGTTTATTTTTCACTTACGGCTCGGTTGTTTTTCTGCAATGTGTAGTCATCTCGAAGTTGAGTGTTTGGATATAGATGTAGCTATTTTTAAGTGGTAAGACCCCTTCCCGTCCCCTTCTTTCTTCCTTCTCTCATCCATTACAAGGTTTTTCCTTCGTTTTTGTGTGGCATTTAGACATCAATGTGAACCAGTGATGTGTTGCTGGTTATGATGATGACGATTCACGAAAAACGTTGTGAGCATGAAGACCACAACGAAAATGGTTAGTACAGTCAGATAGAAAGGGAAGCCAGAAAGTATACGGATAACAGTAAATTCCCATTGTGGGAATATCGCGTTGCGATCGAAATAGCTGCGCAGTTTATTCAAACACGCGCAGATGAACACTTAATGAGAGGTAGCGAAAATATGTTAATGAAGGCTAATCCCGATCCGTACTCTGTGGATGTAACCCGTGGCATGCCGTAAGCTATTGTAGTACACTGGTACTCCAGTGCACACCGGTGATCTACGTAATCTATAAATGTTTCGCTAACACGGTCACTTGGAGTGGGTAAAGTTAGTTGTCATAAAGAGGACACTTCTCTAAATATCTCTTCCAAGAGGACGAGGTAAGGGTTCGAATACAGAAACATTGGTAAGTAGTCAGGAGATAAATTGAACGCCACTCAGATTTGATCGCAGCTTTCGGAGCAAACAAACTCTCCAACTAACCCCAGTTTGCAAAGAAGCATTACGCTTGCGTTGTGCTCTTGTTAGAGCTGTCAGTAGTGCACATTCTTACCACTATCGGGTTTGAACTCTCGTTCACGTTCTCATACACAAAATCAATTTCGGTTAGTAGGCAAGCAGATTTTGGATGTTGATCAACGGTTGATTTCACAAACAGTAATAAACGCATCCCATCACCTCTAGTGAAACGACCCCTATCTTCGTTTGACACATTGCATGCTATCGACCAACATCAGCATGAATACACAATTTCCTGTATATCATCCGACTAGTACTAGAGCACACATACATACCAACCAAATGGGGTCAAACGCCAAACTACGCGAACATCAGTCGATAACCACCACTGGGTTTACAAACAAAATGAATCGGTTATCGATTAACTGCATCTGAGACACAACAAGAATTGCCTCAGTGGATAAGGAGAGGCAGTTTCCACGATGAAAAACTAGTGGAAGACTGCTGTATAACAATAACCACTTGCGATCCCTATGGCGATCTGACAGAGGTGGGAATATATGTAGCAATAAACAGGTGAGATTTTGCTTTAATCTTACGTCACGTCTCAGATTCTGTTTCTAAAACGTAACAATTTTATGTACACCCACACAACCACACATAGAGAACTATTAGGACACACAGAGCGAGTGTCTTCGTTTACATATGCCGAAAATGCAAAGAAGCGCAAACTAGACAGTTAAAACGAAGAATGGTAAAGAATTCGAGGACGTGCCCGATGTCACGAGGATATCAGCTGCTCATCTACATACTTTGTCGATACAAAAACCTGCGGATAATCTGGCTGCCAAGTGACGATGAACTTATGTGCTTGCGTAATGCAACAGTTTGCCGCGCACAGCAGACGGAACGAGCTAACTAGTGTTTTCAGATTCCTTGCCGTTCGAAACACACAAGCATAAATAAGCTCTCACCTGACTCAGAAACAAACTTAACTTACCCTACCAAGGGCAGCGTGATAGGTTGTGTAGGTTGGACAACGAGACTCTCAGTAGCCGCACACAAGCTAGTTAGCTATCCGGTAAGAGTTCAGACATGTGACACTCTTAACAGCACACACTAAACTATGGTGAAGAGAGGAACATTGGTTGAACAAAAGATTGCTTACGATGTAATCAACTTATTAACTGACCCGACATCTGAGGCATCTATCACATACCCACAACAGAGAACTGGGATTATCCGCATGAGATACTCTGCCTCTGATGAGGTCCATGCACCGCTTCAAACATGACAGTGTAGCCTGACTGGTTGCCTTGGATAGGAGCAAGGTCTAAAAAACAAAACGTAACAAAGTGAGCTCAGTATAAGAGGCACATCAAAATGCAAGTTAATGGAAGATAATCTGTTCAGGCTAACTACAGAGTACAATGTCAGGCATAAGTGAGTCGAATTTGCATGGTTGCCAGAGGAACACAGGTGGAGAGCTAGCAACTCGAATCCCAGCTAAAAGAGAGCCTTAAACCGGGGTGACTAGTCAGCCAGATGGTAACTGCACTGGGTGAGTGTGAGCTGAACCGGGTCAACCAAAGTGCAAAAGCCAAATTTTATTCGGATAACTGTGGAAGTTAAACGACAGTGCGAAACAGATATAAGGGTGCAACAAATTCAGCGACTAACCTTGTACACCGCAGTCAGTTCCGGAGTACGAACTGAGGCAGCCTGGGAAGACAGACAGAAAGAAGAAGACAACGGAGAATTAGGAAGAACAAGTAGGACGCTGCTAACAGCATGCACAGTCGGGAAGCGTGCAACCCATTGTTAGATATGGCAAGTGTTTAATACGTACACAATTCCGACGATGACCACATGAATCCGGCAGGTAGGCGGATTTTTCCGCTGATAGATAAAACTTGAAACTAAGACACGATATTCGATTCAAAATTTGCAAAGAAAAACTGTACATACCACTTTAGTCAAACGTTGGTCAAATGGCTACTGCGAATGTCTACCTCAATTTAAAATGTTCTTATACGATATAGAGGCTGAAGAATTGCAGTCACAAAGTTTAGTCATTATCAATTCTGGTTATCTTTCACTGGTGGAAATTCTACATCTCGTTCCAACGTTTATGGAACATGATCACACAAACGCGAAGTGCTGTAAGTTGTGGGGTTCGGCTTGTTGTCACCCTTGTAGGCATACACGGAAGCCGAAAAACAGGCGGAATGACCATATACGGTTAAGCGCTTCTCTTATAGTAAACGTACTGAAATCTTTGACAGAAGTTCGGGAATTGTGGACAATTCAAGGTGAACACCACTCACACTCGACCGTAGCCTTGGCACTTAGATATGCTAACCCATTTTGAAAAGAAGTACCAGACTCGAATTTCGCTCTCACAGGAGCACATCAGTAGTGAATACTCTCTTCCATACCGGAATTAGCACTCCAGTCTTCGTATTTATCAGACTATCGTGTTGACCACAACGCTAGTAACTTCACAATAGGCATGACCAAATGATCATATCCAAACGCTCAAACATAAACTTGTGTGAATACCGTTGAGCTTACTCGATCACCTGGGAGAGAGAGTAAGCAGAAACGCTCTATCCAATTCAGTTGAGATCTGTAATCACCGACACTTACATTCAGTGGTATGTAGCGAACAGATAATGTGGAGGTGGGAAGAAGGGCACCTGATCCGGAAAACCAAATAAGTTCACTCAGCCAAACCATAGAAACATCGATTTGCATGGTTTGGCCAACCTACGATTCGCCACGCTAGGCACCTTCTTCCGATGCTCCAGATCACACGCGAAAGGGGTAGTTAGTCGGCAAAGATGATTGGAAGCAGTCAATGGGAGCTGTAAATTGTGTTCAACCTGCAGGTTATTGACCACATGGTCAATCTAGCCATCAATAACTAAGGCTCAAGAAGATGGCAGGCAACTGGATTCAAAAGAACGAATATTATCACTGTTCAACAGAAATTCGCCTGTGACATAAAGGTAGTTGCCCAAGCAGGTGTCATCTAAATGTCATCTCACTCTAACATGGAGCTTGGCTGTTTGTTGGCAAGATGTAGATACTTTGACATTGAGTGTTTGGGTTTAAGCATGGAAATGTGATAAACCAATTCTACACTTATCGGTTTTTACACAGCTAGACTAACCCTATGGCTTTGTGGACGTGTGGCGGTTCGGCCGTTATAGGTAATTGACGACAATATCAACGTACTGTGTCAGATCCATAGCTTGCAACCACAGACCTAGTTGTACGTTACATATAATCATTGTCGAGCACTGTGACATGGCATACATTGTCCACCATTTCAAAACATGTTAATCTGAGGTATATGGGCTACAGGATCACTACTGGTTTAGATTACTTAAAGAGCATATTCATTCTGACATGAGTAGAAGGTGGCAATAATTTGTAAATATATCTAGCTGTATTTGTCTGAAAAAACGACATTTGAGACTTACAACAATTGTACGTAGCAATGTAAGCGAACAATTTGAAAGTTGCTAAGAAATGTGATTCGCAAGTGTAAGCAACTGAAAAACATAAACGTAGGAAATGCATACAACTATTGCGTATTCCAAATGAGGCTTTTCGGAATGAAAGCTTGACCATAATGTAAATGTGTGTGATCTTTTTGTGTGAGTGTCTAATGTGTGATAAACTCGTACAGAACACAAGAAGCATGAAACATGAGATCTCCGGCACTTGCGTTAAAACTGTCAACGACCACCAGTTCGTGACTTAAGGTGCATATCGACACCAATTAACAGGTCAACAGTTGTGTCCATCAGACAGAGATATGTACGAGGAATCGAAAGAACTCGTGACTATTGCGATACAGGCTGAATAAATTCTTATTCAATCAATCAATTGTTATCCAGTGAGCAACGACCCGTCTCAATTTATCTCCATGTGACAAGTTTGAAACTAATACTGGATTTTTTACAGTGTGGAGAGGTAATGAGGATACCGAAAAACAGCACCACCTGTATCGTTGTTCAAACATACACGGTAAATTTAGCAGAAAAAACAAGCTCAACGAGGTATCTGCGACCTGACATAATGATCATTCACGTTCAGAATAATAAAAAGCTTTAACATTACTAGTATGTTGATGATATTTTGGTTTTTACGGATACTGATCATTTTGATTTATTTTTTAATCTTCTTAACTCTATTCATCCGAACCTACCATTGTCTCACGAAAAGGAATCAAACGACAGTTTAGCATTTTTAGATGTAATCATCACTAGGTGTCGGGATGGAAAATTACAGCGATCGATCCATCGCAAAGCAACATGGGGCGGACAATATCTACAATTCTCCAGCTTTGCCCCGATGGCATACAAGCGGGGTTTGATCAAAACTCTTTCAGAGGGCCAGTCGTATTCGCACTCCTGATAAGCTGCAAAGTGAACAAGCAATGCTGAAGAAAACGCTGCTGCCAAACAGATATCCTGAAAAGTTCATAGATATTCATAGCAAGGCGACCAAATGCGAGGAACCAGTGCAAACAGCTCAAAAGAAAGATATATTTTCATTTTTGCAATTCAAAGGCGATCATCTGGCAAATGACATCAAGCACAAACTGAAGTGTGCCCTATCCCGGACGTATACGGCTGCCCAATTACGCTTGGTTCAAACCACCAAAGGACTCGTTCTACACAATCGAGAACGCAGTCGGTCTGACCATTCTGTCTCTCACGTTGTCTATCAGTTCACTTGCAGTTGCGGTGACGTTTACATAGGCAGAACAGACCGACGGCTATCTTAGCGTGTGGCCGAACACCTCCCAAACTGGTTAAAACAGCGCATGACACAACTGGAAACCGATGGATCGGTTACTCGAAGCCCGGCGTCATCGATTGCCAGACACATCATGATAACAGGTCACCAGGTGGTCCCACTTAACTCTTTCAAAATATTGTTACGTCAGCAGAACCCGAAGCTACTGGCCTTTAGCGAAGCCATGCTAATTAGAGCTCACCAGCCGGCGCTGTGTGCACAAAAGTGGGTGAAGCAACCTATAGGGTTGCCGTGGTGGTGATGACAATACGTGGTGTGATTGTATGCGTGTCCATACCTTGTCTATCTCTAATTTTCCGTCATATATAACTTGCATGTTTTACGTTTGCGACTGATGAGAGTAAACGAAATGTTAACGTATCGCAACACGTCTTCTTTTTGCGCTGATGAAGTGATTGAAGGGAACTCAGTGTTTCAAATAACCAGTATAATTCACTACTAGACAAGTTAAGACTGTCATTTTAAACGTCAAAAGATGAACGATGTAGAGAAATTACGTGTCGCTGAAAACTGTCGATTTTAAGATTCGTACTTGTGATTCCGAAAAAGACAACAAAAATAAAATACACAAAAAGTAATATAATACGGGATTAATCTAGAACTGACAAATATCAGTTAGGTATGTTGTCTGTCTGTAATCCACGGTAATGTCGGAGGGACACGGCTAAACGATTTCAGTGGTCGCGGAGAACGTGGGAGGATACCAATTAGTTGTCAGGGCTAGTGAGCAATAAAGCATCAAAAAAGCAATCAAAACCAGGTCAGGAAAATTTGTGAGAGGGGGTGCTTCGAAGTTAAGTTTCTGAGTTTCCTCGGGAGTGAGGGTTTAGGAACCAATCTGAAACCGGGTCGGGTTATAAACAGTTCTAAGTCCCAGAGGGAAAACCTGGAAATTGGGCTTAACGTTTGTACTACTTACAAAGCAGCAGTAGTACCTTGGCAGAAAGCATGATTGAAGGGGATGGGGGAAATCGTTCATTTGGCAGACAGCATCCATCACGATCGTAGTTTCCTGTGAGAGTACGATCAGCTTTAGATGTAAACGTCCCTAATGTATGAGGGGAGTGCAGCTGTTTCATTGGACGGTGAAATTCTTGTTAAAACTGATATCACAACTAGAATGTGGGGTTGGTCATCTGTGGATTGTGAAGGTTCCCAAAAATATAGGTGTTGATTAAATAGCTTAATGGCCAACTTCAATTTGCTATGGGGTAAAGAAATCGCCCACTCTTCCCAGTGAAGTTAGCTCCATGGTCAAGTGTAGGGTAGTGAAGGCAAGGAGTGAGTGTGGAATTACTAAGTATAGCGGGCCGGATGAGGTGAATCCAAACGAGTAAATTGGCGTAGAATTTGCATTTAGACGCTTGGATTAAACAAAGTTACAGAGTACAACAAATTTTCTCCTTCAAACACGGAAAGACTGACTTTTGAGGACAGGAGGAAGAGGTAGAATCCTGTGTCGACAAGTACACTGACTACCTTGAGTAACCACTTCAAATCGGTGTCCGTGTTGTAGCAGAGAGTAACCAACGTATAAATTCTTCCATTGCTAAAAGGAAAATCTATGAGCACACTTTATCGGCACTTTAAGAGGACTTGCGAGTAGTAACCGGTTCTGGTAGAGTTAATGAAAAACAGTCGATGGATGGTGGGAGGAATGCGATAAAAGGGACGCATACAATACCCTAGTGTGATTATTCTTAACGTGGAATATCAGGACAAAACGACTTGAATATCTCGGAAAGTCATAATGCCGTTTTACCTTGTTTTTATCAGAAAATCATCAAGTGCTGGCAGTCAACAAGAACTTGCTTGAGAAAGCTGTGCGACATTGATGATGGGAGACGACGAAGCAAAATGCTCGAGTGAACAGGTCGGTAAGTGAGCAGTAGAGCCGGTAATGATGCTCTGTTGTTTACATGTCCAAGGTGAGTAGCATCGAGTTTGCTCTGGCCTGCACAGTACAGAGCGATACCAGATTACATTATCACAGTTCAGTCCAACACAAAAGGAAGGTAGTGGAACGGGCTGTACATGAGATGGGCGCAAACGAGTGTCATCATCGGTGCATATCATCCCAGTGAATTATAGCTACTGCTCGTTTTATCTGAAAACTGACAGACGGAGTAGAACTGAAACCTTGTGATTTTTATGCTTGAAACACAATGAGGGTGAAACTACAGTCGTTAGCTGACCGTTAGAAGTAAGCTTATTGCAATAACAAAAGTGGTCGCCGTAGAGAAAGAATAACTGTAATACCATATTAAGACGTATCGGTAAAGTGTGGTTTTGATAAAAAAAACTATCACACTGTCGTCCTAAATCGTTGCGGTATCACCCAGGTACCGATTATAAAATCTGAAGTGAACAAACTTGTGAACACTCCCCTTGGCTCTCAATAGGCTAGGTGAAGCCTTTACTAATATCATAAAGCAGGCTTTGCTAGTGAGCAGTATGGTGCATATATTCGGGAAATAAGGGGCAAGTCTTAACGACAGAAAGACGGTGGACCAAAAGCGACTATTGGAATAGCGTATGCGCACTACGGGGGACATATCACGAGGGCAAATAAAGATATACTACTATCCAGTTGTGCAGTAGACTATGCGCGTTTGTAGTCCTTTGTTTTAACATAACCTGAATGGGAGTTCATGCGATAAACAACTTCTCAGGCCAACCGTCACAACACTACTGAACGATGAAGTCATGGGAACTGTACGCCCCAAATCAGGCTCCTTCTTTCAAAGCCGTTTGACAGTTGAGCAGCGGCGTCAAGCACTGAGACGTTTCTGCTGATGAGGCTACGAAGACGAACTGTGTGTACACCCTATGTCGGACGTAGGGTGAACCAAAACCTGAGAACAAGAAGCTGAGGTCAGATTTGACGTATCTTATGCTATCGAACAGATAAAGATTTTACGTTCGTTTGAATAAGTGCTCTTGCTGAAGGCACTGAAAGTTGCAATATTATGTGAATATAGCCGCATTTTCACTAGTCGGGTCGAAGGTGCGGATGAATACATGTGCCTTTGATAGACTGTTGTTTTGTTTTACCGTATCGTAATTTGTGGATCGTGCTCAATCGGTAGGGCTTAGAATATTCGGTTAGGACATTCGTTCGAAGTGGTAGTACCCTCCGTCAAAATGGATTTAAACGCTGCGATTAACAAGCTGATGGATGAATGAACAAATTGTACACATACACAAACAGAGTTGGCCGATTCGCCAAGTGAGGCCGAACGTCAAGGCAATATAAGCGCGAGTTGCTTCATTCTCGATGTGGTTAGCACCACTAATTGACTTGCACATTTGACGCTGTGCTGAATTGCTGATAAGTAGTATGGTAGACTTGAAGATTTAGAAAAGATCCCATTACGGAAAATGTCGGAGTCGACTGCGCTCAAATCAGCAACATAAACTGCAAGTTGAGTCATGTAGCCCTTCTCAGAGCTGAGAAACGTCATATTGTAGCGAGAAGGCGTCCAACAAAGCACAATCTTTATTGTCCAAATCGCTAGTCACATGCAACGCGCGCTCTCTCGTTTATGAGTCGCAATTCCAACCCGCAGCACCCCCCGTCGTGTGCACTTCTAACCGGTTTACGTGCGTGACCGGTGCCTTCTATCGGAGGGTTTTTCGCTTGCCATTCCTCGTCTGTTTGTCCGATTTCGTTGCGCGATGGCTCGTCCGGCTGCTCGTGCTGTCCGCCATCCACCCAGTGTTGGCCTTGACCGTATTCCAACATCGTGTCGAGATGTTCCTCTAAATGTTGGAAAAACTACGCCTCCGATCTGGCCGTCTGTCGTATTTCGCCTGCCCTGCCTCGCCCGTTGGTCCGATCTAGTCGAGCGATGACTCATCCGGTCGCGCACGTTGTCCGTGATCCGATCGCGGCAGGCTTTCGAACGTACCTCCCCCCACGTTGAGGTATTCGGCCGAGCGTTCGAAAACTCGCACCCCCGACCTGGCAATCCACCACAATATTTGATCTCCGTTGCCCGCTGAACCCACTGTCAGAGAAGTTATCCAGAAGAGTGACTACCTCAGATGGAATTTCCAAACAGTTCACGCATAAATTCGTGAGTGCCACTGTTGAGCGTTGACACTAAAGTATTGGTATTTTGTTGGGTTACTGAGTGCAAATGTGAAATTTTGGACCTCAGGGGTATCTTTGTAGTACACTTAGTGCAACGCCTACCATGTTTATTCATGTTGTTTGTGTTGCCAATACAAGTCCAGTCAAATTCTTCACAAATGAGCCTCTTCCGAATAGACAGTTGACAGGTTTAAAAGTCTTTTCGCGTGAACAGCAGAAAACTGAGAAAATCGATCGAAACGGAAGTTCAGAAGTAAGCGTGAATAGTCTGCACCTGTGTCTGTAAGGTAGTCGCAGAAAGTGAGGGGAAGACGGTTAACGATGGAAAAAACACGTTTAGTTAACACTGACCTTCAACGCGAGCGCCACTGTTACAATTCCTCCCCATGTTCATCAGCGTCCCTAGCCGAAGGTCCTAGTATCTCACAGAAGCCAGAAAAGCCCTACTGACATGACAATTTGGCGTCGAAACCATCAAGCAGAAGCCACACACTAGCAACTGTGTTACCTCTTCCAGTCTACGTAACCCAACAAATGGAAACTGAGCACGACGTGGTTAGCGATGGGTTACTAAGTGTAAGAAAAGCTCAGGTCAACGAAACTAAATGTACTCGGTGATAAACGGAGCCTGTCTGTCTGTCCAGGGAGTCAGGACATCCTTAATGTGGTGCCCTTCATCAAAGGTCGCCGATGTCCTACAGAGAGAGACAGTCGAGGATAGACACTCACTGATAACTATCAAGTTGGTTATGCTTCGCGGTCGCATACGAGGACGGTTCGTACGTCTGTATTACACACTTGGTTCTTCATACAAAAATCGAGACCATATAATCAACACATGTAGTGTAAGCTGGTTGACGCCATCGAAGATTCAATTATTCAGTTTAGTCACATTAGGCCAGTGGTTTTTAGCTGTTCCAGCTCGCGAACCAAACTGTTGACCAAATTTCGCCCCGCAACCCAAGGCACTAAATACACTGGTAACACCAACGTGTAGTCCAGCAGATTTGATAATTTAAATGAGACCCAACTGGCCGTGTTAATAACACCCTTACAGAGAAGTATGCTACTAGTGTTGTGACCACAAAAGACGCTTGACCTGCGAAGTACTGTGTTGCATGAAATTCCTTATAATTTGTGTGGAAACAAAACATCGAACATGTACACTGATATGTATGGATGATGCGTATCCATACACACTGAACAGTAGTGTACTGTCATTTGCTTTGGTGACAAGTCTCCCAGTCTACAAACACAGTACCAATAGTCGCTTCTAGTCCCCCGTCTTCCTTTCAACGAAACGTACTACTCACAAACGAAGGTACATGTTATAAAACGCCAGTAGAACAATTTTTATTCAAATGGCCTCCTGATGAACAAGTTTTTGTAAGCGTTTGTGAAAAGGTGCCTTCATAATGACAACGACAACACAGCGTGGACAGTAGTGAAGAGGAAGATTTCTTGCTTAAATCCTGATTTGAAGAGAGAAGTCAGAAGAAGTTTTCGTTCAACGCACCTTTCCGTAACATTTCGCTGTGCTTCATTGGGTACACACAGGAGCCTGAGGTCCTACAAATAGTAAAATTCAATAGGCACTGTGTAGCGATGTAATAAAACCAACTAATGTACAGAAGCACGCACACACATCAATGCCCAGCAGTTCCTGAGGATATCTGCTGCCGATGAACATCCTTTTCCGTGGTAAGAGACGGTTTCAAATGAATAACGGCTGTGGTCTAGGGGAACCGGATATGTCTACGAATTTTTCTCGTGTAACGTAGTTAAAAGGATTTCACCAGGCTTAAGCAAAGTCAGCACAGCAATGATTGAAGTGCAACTAGTAGCACTGGCATTCTGAGATGTCATGGTCCCCAGGATGTCTTTGTGGGTCCATGCTGGAACATAATCGTCGCTCTATTCTGTCTGTGTAGGTGGTTCGGTACTCATGCAAAAACTCATAGGCAGCGTAAGATTTGGCATTGAGCGGTAGTAGTGTTGGAGTTCGGACGGTGATGAGCGCCGTATCTAATTGGATTGTATAGGGTCTGTATATTGTAACAGCGATTAACAACAAAGCGGTCACGTCACTACCCACGTAAGGCAATTGATTTGGAAATCCCACCTGATGGTACTACATTGTAGAACTCCTTCAGCCCGTTATGACTGGTCTTGCCTCTTAGCGTAGACCAAAAAGCTCCTCTCAAATGTGTGATGGGCATGTAACACAAACTGAAGTTGAGTTTTATTAGATATTGAATGTGGCATTGAAGCCGCATACCATCGTCGAGTGTGGCAAACCAGATGCGTGCGAGCAATAGCGTAAGTCTACCTTGATCTACTGAGCTCAGTTCAACTATTATCACAGTACAACTATGAAAATAATGAACATCGTACGATTTGTTTTGATGTTTTTTTTCTTAACGCTAAGAGACAAAAAGTGCCTCGCGACCCAAAGGTTGGGGACGACTACATTCGACAATCCACCAAGACTGGTAGATTACAGCGCAGTTGAACATGCCAACTGCCCCTGAAAATTTCACTATCGAGCGTAAGCACTAGCCTCCTAACATTTTACTTTTTGCTGACGGAAAGGTTATGCCACATTGAAACCATTAATCTGTTATTAGGTTGTCCGCTAAACGTTCCACTCTACGGCAATACAGTCAGCATAGTCTAAGTCTCGAGTCGTTGCACCTGGGAAAATTCTAACACTCATACACTTACAGCTGATTGGAACGATTTGTAAGATCTCGTTCAAGTGGGAAAGAATGAGCTAGGCACCTCAATTGAGATTCCAAATTTCGGCGATAAACAACTATAAACTCTGACCCGGACTGATGGTTCACCACAGATTGCTTCTAGCATATTAATATACATTCCAACAGAAGAAATGGACAGAGCGGTTTGTGGCGCTTAGCCCGTATGGAATCGACAAGCACATCTTATGTAAACTGCACTGTCCCGCCCACATATGTCGCACTCTCACGAGCGAGTACTGGCAGAATGACCACTTCCTCAGAGTGAATGAAACCGGTTAACGTTACCAAAGGCATCTCGGTAAACATCGTTCTTGCAACCTTTGACCATTATTAGCCACATTTCTGGTCAACATTCATCACATGCTCTTAAGTGTAATTTTCACTTGCTCACCCTACTCAACGCAGTTCACTGGAACTCGATGTTTTGACCGACAAACATTAAAACTGTTGGCGGTCGATTAGAATGTGAAAAGCACGCAGGTCTCTCGGTTTCGCTTCAGAAGATTGCATGGTTGACAAGAGCATGTTCACAATACAAGGTGATGGTAGTCCAGTCCATGCACAAGACATTTGATGAATTGAAGGGAGTGAGTTGACGTTTCTCAGTAGCTCTCTACTACAGCAACGTGTTCGAGTAAGTTTGGTGCCAATCAAACATGTAAATACACAGTCACACTTCTATTCTAACACGTCAGTTGGGGTCTCCAGAGGATTGTTCAACACATTCCAGAAGAAAAGTGTTCTTCAAGGTTGCCAACTCTTAACAATTTTGCCTATTTCCATCACGGACTATCTGCGCCATTCAAAAGATTCAATCATTGATATTTTCGATGAGGGAATAACTGACTTGCAGTACACTGCCGGTAAGATACCGCTATTCGACAATTTCCATGAGACAAACACTAGTTCAAACAATATCTCTTGTTCTATTCAGCCTGATGAAGTGAGCTTGTGGTTTCAAAGTGCAACGTGTTACCCCAAGACTGTGGCATAATGTAAGCCTTAGAATTTATAATACAGCTTTGAAGACAGTCTATCAGGTTATATACTTAGGTGACTATATCTTGAATAACGGAAGCATGGGAAGTAAAATCAAGACTGTGTTATACGACCTGAGACAATTCAGCATCAAAAAGTGCCCCAGTTAAACTTACAGATCGTATCTATGGGACTACAGTTAGAACCGTTTCATCCTACGGCTGCAGCAAGTGGTCACTGAGAGCCACGGAAATAAAACATGTTGAGGTTTGTGATAACCAATCTTTACATTTAATCGCACGTGTCGAACGGTGTTAGTGAGTAAGTGGCTAACAGGCTCTGAGACATACTTGACCGAGGACCGATCAGACACATTCATACAAACCTTGAAAATCCAGATTTGGAGAATTAGAAAATGTATTAAGAGGGTAAGCTTCTCCTTTACGATGTCATGAACTTTTGGACAAGCCTCCAGCTCTACATCGTATAGAGAGGTACATGGAATTTACTTCCAGGGCTGTGGTCCTACTGAGCCAAATGGCCTCTGGCTAGAAATATTAGGGAATATGATAGCTAATCTTTCTCCGTGGTGTGAATATTGTCGACGTTTGAACGAGTTGCAACTAATGGACTGAGGCAGCAAAAGCCACAAGGAAGCGGTCTCGCGGGTGACGCCTTACTCTCACTTACAACTCGCTTGTTTGTTTACATGATGTGGGCATCTGGAAGTTGACTGTTTCAGCTGAGACATGCAAGCAAGTTTAAATCATTTTCGTCCTTTTGTTATGGAAATAAGGCTAATTCCTCTGTAACAGTAGTGTTGATGGTAATCATGGTGGCAAAAAGGATATCGTAATGTAAACAGAATAAACCTTACTGATCCCTTGAACAACGTATAAACTAGCTACCTACAATGCTCAAACACCTGTGGAGATAGGTCAACAGGCAGCGCATTGATGCACACTGGAGGACCTCACCATGCTGTCCATAGAGAGAACGTCCATTGACGAGTCCATCAGTACATTACACCTCCGATCTCCTCTGCTAATTTGCAGCGCGTTCACTTTGTGCCCTCCTGAAGACCCCAGAACTCAGGCCAGCGCTATGACTGCCCCAAACGTAAACGCAGAGGGTGCACCAGAGTGTGGTCTGTTCAACTCAGATAGAGCATGACGAATCAACACAAGTTTTCATTCATTACTGGTTGACAACGATTACGTTCGCGATGCCGAGACACGAGATGTCAGAGTGCGAGTAGGAAACAGTAGGGAAAAGTTGAAATAACTGTTGGGAAAGATCATGAAAAATAACCACTGAATATAGGCGTAATTTGCAGCCGATACTGTCGATATCAAACTTACGTCGACCGCATTGACGAGGGCTTGTGTTTCTGATTCAAGCCGACGGAACAACTCACACAGTTGAGCGTATGGGCCGGCGGAACAACCGGAACAAAATACGGGAAAGGAATCTAATCTGAAAAAATCGAACAAAGAACGTGTAAAAACGGGACACAAAAAATGGCAGGTCAAAGCTAGCCAATAGAATGCCTAGCAAGTTTTGTAAGTTAGGCTTGACCGGGGATCATTAACCGCAGGGTGATCAAGTCGAGTAAACAGGACAGATACTGTGTCCTTTCCGGAGGCAGCCGGGCAACCCAAGCACTACATATAAATGGATGTGGCTGAGCGTTTAGGTATAAGAAATCGATTGTGTCTCAGTGAGGTCGGTGGCGCAGTGAACAACATGGTTGTCCCTCGAGGACGCCGAAAAAAATCCAAACTTCTCTCATGGTAAGGGTATGCACTACTAGCAAGCTCCAACGAGGAAGAAAGTCAGATCTGGTGTTTATCTTCGAAAGAGGCTGATTGAAAAACCTGTCTAGATGCGGAAGCGGCGATCAAATACGTGTTGTTAAAACTATACAGATTGTACAATTATCCATTATCGTTTCGCTTGCTTATGACTAAGGATAGACAATTCATCATATGAGAAGACGCCAGAGAACAGTTTGTCTGATTTATTTCAATTGTCTCGAATTGTGGTGAGCAACTTTATCCTATCAGTATATGCATAGAGTATAAAATATTAACATGTTTAGCCAAGTAGTTTTATAAGAAATTTTTAGACTGCCGTTATGGCGCCGCGTATGATATAAAAAGACGATTATTCATAGTCTTTAGGGAATGAATGTTCTCAGTTTTACCACAGGATCCAACTGTCGATTGCATTGTGTTAGTCCCCGGAATCGTGCATACACACGTACGCATATGAATGTGAAACCCGACAGGTAGTTGAACAGAATTACAAATCGGAAGAAGTACGTTGGTAATCTTACTCTGGGGCGAGAGCATCTGACGAAGGCAGTAGAAAGGTACGCTGCTCGTTACAGGCAGTCCCGGGGTCTGCTTGATTTGGATGAGCGGCTTTGTTCGTCGAACCAGACTTTCTCACAGCTGCGAATATGTATGAGACAAGGAAATGTCAGAATTGCGTGTCTAATCGATGAGCACATGTGCGATGTATCTGCACTCACTTGTGTTCCGTGCCTGGGATCGAGTGACACTAGCTCCGCTGCACGGACTCTGGAGCGGAGAACCAGTGCTCCCTGGGCTAAGCACACTCAGACGAGGCTCCTTGTCTTGAGGATCGGGTAAGTACGCAATCTGGGATTTAGACGAGGAGGAATGAAACAATGCAACTGGAGTGAAGGACGAACGATATAAGCCACAACCCTACCGACTACATTTATGCTAAGATCGCCTGAAGAAATCTGAGGATATTGACAAAAAGTAACTCGAGAACAGGATGAACGGGAGAAAATGACAATTTGGGCATAAAATAGTCAACAGGTATTAGTGTAGGCCGGCCGACAAGTGTGAATCCAAAACACACTACAGCACCCAGCTGTTTTGTCCAGCCAACCAAGATGATAGGATAATCGGACAAGGACATCTAATCCAAGCAATGTTGATGCGTTTTAGCTGTTTTCAACGTTAGCTGTTGTGATGCAGTACTCTCCACTAGCAAGAAAACTGTTTGGGGGCTAGAGTAAAAAATTTGGTGAACAACAAACGGAGCGAGCTGTTAACGATTCACCTACTTTTATAAGTCACGAACTTCAAACACCAGATTTTTATAATATGGGGTAGCAACAACAGAAGCGGCCGTTCTTTGGATTTTGCACGCGATGAGCGGGTGTTGTCAGTTTCAGGGTAGGCGAACTGTCTGAGTCGACCGTGTATGCACACATGGGACTGGACGACGGTTAATAATTGGCATTGCTTCAGAAAACGTGAGCAAATAAGAACAAACGAAGTGTTAACATCTCGCGATGCCGTAAAAGTTTGAAACAATGGTTCCCATCGATAAATTTGAAAAAAGCCAATAGTAGCATGTAAGATGTCTTGCGCAATGACATTTCGTTCGCATCTCATCGGTTACTTTTGCGAAATTAACATACACTTTATATAGTTAAGGGGCAAGCAGCTAGGCGAAATCAATCTAGAAATATTTGAAACAGTCAGTCAGGTGACCAAAGCGGAAGCAGTAAAATGCAACTGATTGATAAT
>QNGE01000419.1:138825-186638 GCA_008508345.1 Paragonimus westermani
CGCTTTGGTCACCTGACTGACTGTTTCAAATATTTCTAGATTGATTTCGCCTAGCTGCTTGCCCCTTAACTATATAAAGTGTATGTTAATTTCGCAAAAGTAACCGATGAGATGCGAACGAAATGTCATTGCGCAAGACATCTTACATGCTACTATTGGCTTTTTTCAAATCTCGCGATGCCTTCATTCGTTATTGGCGAACTAGACCAAGGAAACTCAGTGTTTCAGAGAGTGAAAGTATTCATTCTTGGGACGGATTATTTTAATCTGTTGGAGTTCTGTCAGTGTGTTAATGCGACATAGTGAACAGGGCGGATTGTAAGAACTGTCGAAACAGACCTACACTTCAGATTAACGCCGCGTTCTCACCAGCTCCCGTTTTGCTATCTTAATGTACTCTGGAACCTCTAGAAATGAATACCTTAACGAAGGAGTTACGTTGACAGCTTGTTGAAACAAGTTACGCAGATTACAAAAGCGGATCGGGCTACCGGATGGAAAACAGACTAGTTGACGCTATACATTCGGTCATACAATTATAAGGCCACGTGCTTTTTCTTTTAAATTTAGACAAGTTTACTCAGATCCATTTGTATGTTACCTCACAGATCCAAAATCAATACCTCCTGAGATGGTTCGTTATAAAATTAAATAGTAAAAATGATATTGAAAAAATATCCCACAGTTATGAAGTCACCTAACGTGACGCGTCTCATAGTGCTTGGGATGAAGGTGTAACAACCCATACTTTAGGTTGTGCTTAAAATGAAGCAACTACCAGTACCGAGCAATATGTTGACGATAATCTGATAGGTAGCACTAAGAAACCGATCCCTTTCGAAAACTGGTGAACTACAGACGATTTTCACTTTACTGCTTCTTAGGACTGCAATTGAAGAACTTTGTCCGAGGCGAGATTTGGGAATTGTGTGACAGAAACCGGACGACACCAGAAGAGGGCAAAAAACTGTGACAAGTAACCAATGCACAGAAGAAAAGCAGGTTATCCCGTACGAAAAGGTTGATACAACGTGAGGTATCTGTGAGATGCAGCAAGATCTGACACGTTTTTGAAGCATACAGTCCACAGGAACATGAAGAGTGCACGTCAATATTTGCGTACCGGGGGCTTCAACAAAGGACTCCATTGAAGCAGTATCACATGGAACAACGATTAGGCTGGTTTGAGGATCCCATTACGTGGGGAGGATCATCATCACCATCATCAGTATAGACAGCAATACATCGGCGGTTCACACTAATGCTTAACTGTCACAAAACCATGAAGAAAAAGCAAACCCCGCATCGGAAAAGAGAAGGGGACGGGAGAAAACCTAACTGCCGAAAATAACTACGTCTATATTCAAACATTCAACATCAAGGTGCCTACACCTTGCAAACAAACAACCGAGCTGCAGGTGAGAGTAAGACGTCATCAGCAAGACAGGTTCCTTACGGCTTCCACTGACCCGCGTCATTAAATGCACTCACTTCAGACAACTCGGACAAACAACGACATCATTCACGCCACTGAGTTCGATTAGCCGCCATCTCACCCAGGGTCTCCAACCACCAACTCGGCGAGTCGGGAGGGGCTCAGCCCGGGAGACGAACTCGATCTACAGTGGCCAACCCCTTGATGAACGACTTCATTTCCTTACGCCAGGTCATTGTCTGTTCCCCTTGCACCTTACACCAGTCGGTCGCAGTGTCAGCGAACAGTGCTCGGTGTGGAAGACGACTAGCTGGCATCCTTAATACATGACCTAACCATCTAAGCCTGTGCAAACGTAGAGACTGGACAAAAGAACTCGTTTGACAATCACTACCAAACAGCCGCTTCCTAACCTCCTCGTTACTTACACGGTGGTGCCACCCGATACGGGCGATGAAACGCAGACACCGGTGGTCAAATACTTGAAGACGGTTCACGTCATCTACCCTGCCTGATCGGCCAGGTTTCGCTGCCGTAAAGTAATACGGCCATAACCGTTGTCTTACATATACGACATTTAGGCTTCAGCGAAATACCTCTTTGTCGCCACAGATGCTCCAGATTAGCGAACACTGCCCTAGCCTTAAAGATGCGCACGTCTACTTCATTCCCTACACCTCTGCAACCGCCCCCGATGCAGCTTCCCAGGTATACAATCCGGTTAACAACTTCCACGCAGAAGCACTTTGCATTTTGAGGCTGCAAAGCGCATTCCGAAGTATGTAGCAGAATGCGAAATTGCGTCTAGCATTACTTGTGCCAATTGAAAGTTGTCAAACAGCAACACCTTGTCATCAGCATAATCAAGATAAGTCAGTCTTTCACCAGGTAGGAGGTCCACGCCGGCATCTTGTGAGTGCCGCAGACAATCCTCCATTATTTCGTCCATGACGAAATTGAACAGAAATGGTGACAGCGGACGACCTTGACGTACGCCGTAAACCCTAATCTGAGCTGAAGTATGAGAGTAAAGTGCCGACAGTGTGTTCACGTACTTAGTCGGCACACCTCTGCGTTTGAGCGGCTCTAAAAGTGTAGATTGATCCCCTGAATCGAACGCACCTTTATAGTCAAGAAACACAACAATTGTTTGCCGGCGATATATATGACGCTGCTCCAGAATTTGACGAAGAGTGAAAATGTAATCTACACATCCCCGCCCGGGGCAAAATCCTGCCTGTTCTTCCCGAATCTTAACCTCCCGATCTGCAGTGAGTCGGCGAAGTATAATGGATGCAGAACCCTGGAAATGACTGGGGTCAAACTAACTTCTCTATGGTTTCCGCAAGAGCTCCTCATACCTTTCTTGAATATAGAAATAATTATCGAGTGACCCCAACCCGAGGGGATAGTTTCCGTCATCCACACAAGTTGAAACAAGAGCCAAAGCCTCTACTAAAGCCTCTCCCCCTTCTTTGAAGAGTGCCGACACGAAGCCATCTGGACCAGCAACCTTATTGCGCTTGAGAGCCGCAATGCAATTGCGAACCTCAGTCTCAGTGGGTGGTTCCAAGTCTACCGACCAGGGCACTACATTGCAAGTTTGTGGTGGCAACGCGGTAGAAGCAGGAGGTCAGTTAAATTGAGAGTAGTGGCTAAACGTGGTCCTCTATGATAGATGGTCCTGATTATTGGAACCATCAATAGCAAGACTTCTTACATAAAGCATCCGATATCTGAAAAACTGTCGTGTGCTCTGGTGAAACTTGTTTCGCGTAAGAATTTGGAACTGGTTGTTGCCACTTGCTAGCCAATACAACGGTAAACGTGCGAAGCTGCAATAAGGTGATTTTGTAGGATACATACAGCTCAAACACTGAAACAGCAGTTAATGAACAGTTAGTAATACAGTGGTCTGACGATCTCTGAGTCCCGCTCATTGTCCACTCAAGCATAGATGGGAACTATTATTCGGATGCGCATACTGTGCCAATCGAATAGACCAGTCGAACGAGCAGCTGATGGAGACTACTCAACAAAAGTGAACCCATCTGAGTAGAACAGAACTTGAGTTCGATGAGCAACACGGGTGATTGTTACAACCATTGTACTTCAAACAGCGAAAACAAAATATGGATGACCACGTGAATGTAGAAGTCATTCTTCAATTTACTATCTGACGACATGGCAGATTTTGTACGTATTGCAATTTGATATTTCTTAATTACATGCAAAACCTGCATCGATCCGTGTTGAATGATCGAAAGTTAAGTAAAAAAAACGACTGAGTCAGACTGTAATATCAGTAACTGCGTATGCGCAACAGCGTGATTAGGATTGGACTGAGAAACGACAAGGATGTCCACGTCAAGACAAGAGGTAAACAATGAGGACGACGAATCGGAATTCCGAAATAAACGAGCTAAAGTTTAATCCCTATATTTCAAAATAGGACAAAAGAAATCTGGCTTCTTATTCGTGGTTAAACTTACCAATTGCTGTAAAATTCTTTGGTGTGAAGAATGGATGTAGAGGTGAAAAGCATAAGTTATTTTCCTGCAAACCCGTTTGATCTTTGGAGAACGGAAAGATGAAGTGGTCGGATTAAGCTATTACTATGAGAAACAGAAGATAGAGAAAAACAGATTGGAAGGAGTCGTTGTCCGAGATCGAAGAAATTCTATAACTACGAATACCAGAGGATTATAACACTTTTTACGCAGCAGTTCAGAAATGGTTCTTGTTGTCAACACCTTCTTGCCGATCTCGTAGTCTACTTCCCAACCATTTTTGGAGGCATCTGGATTCGGCACTTTGCATCATAATCGCACCGGAGCAAACAAGGGACCACCAGAAGTTTATTGTTTTCCCCACAACAGAAAACTGACCAGTCTTCAGGACGAACCTTTTGCTCGGCATACGAAGACACAATAATCCAGTATCGCAGTGAATAAAAATATCCTCCAGCTCATAGCATTCACATACATCTATGACTCCTGCAACGAATCATTTGTTGCTCTCGAATCTCGTCGTGTCAGTTTGCGTAATCGGTATTTTTTCTCTAATGGAATTTGAATAGTAATCCGGTATTGGCTGTGAATTTTGCGGACCCAAGTTCAGTTGTCATTTCATTCGAAGAATTTTTTTGATATCGATATACCTGTATGAAGGATTGGGACAAACCGGTTGGTGGAGCTCAGGATGTCCACAGACTTGCAGATAGATCGGTTTTTGCACACCACACAATCCCTCTTATTAGGAGTATTTAACATCCCCGTTGATGTGCACTATCCGTCAAACCAAACATTGACCACCACTAGCTACTCGGACCAGAGACGACAACTTGGGGCATACAGGCGGAATCCGACCAACGATCTCAACATAGAAAGGGCATTGATGTTCGGTGGTGCACAGATGTGCGGTCACTTCACCTTTGGAATGAAAGAGAAACAGTCAACTACAAAACTGGCCGGCTGATGTCCACCTAAATGACGCTCTCTAGCTGGTCTTAACAAGCTTGTTACCCAATGTTACCTAATGAATAACAACTGCTTACTGCTACCAGTACCAGGTCTTCTCTTTATTACTTATGTGGGAAGTTTCAAATCAAGTACGATTTCTAGGGCTATTCGAAGTCCCTAATGTCGAGTATCACAATTTACCACTCACTATAACCTTTGAAAATTAAAAGCATATACGGACCTCGATTTTCTTTCGAAAACGTCCAACACACGAGTAGACGTAGCCAAATGGCAAACAAAAATGGGTTATTTTGTTCAACATGAATAGAATTCTTAAGTTCAGCAGCGTTTAGCACGCACTGACGCCACTTGTACCTGAATGATTGGAATTACGTGCATAATGGTTAAGCTGCGCACGACGGTCATTATGTGACAGTGGTTCTTGCAACGAAATGCGATATTCAAGGTACTGAGACTACAATAGACAAGCACTCGTAACAACCCTCCACACTGTCAACGCCTTCCGCACAGGCCCCAAACATACCACCCAATCGACTCCGATCCGAAGCAAGAGTAACAAAGCCAAGCATCCAAATAGATGATGACTGAGTACGTGAATCACATCGAACGTTCGCTAAGAACGTCAAAGAACACCATCCTGGTGTCATCTGAGCTACTGTCCGTTGAAGCGTACAGTAATACAATGAATGAAAAGCTTTCAAATTCGCATCGAAAGACAAATCGACGCGTGCGGGGCTTGACAACACAGGCGCCCATGCATTGGGACCCAATTCTGTAAGCACCAGAGATCCTGGGACAGAGTTTGGATTGATGGCTAGTCAGATGTGAATTCAAGTGAACAACAGCGCTAGAAGCGTAGATATGCATCTCAGAAACGTAGTACATATCACGGATACTTGCCATGGAAACTTGGTGACCTGTTTGTCAGAGAGCGCGGACAATGTGTGTGAAAGTCTGCGAGTGTTCTGACTTTAGAAAGCAATGGTCAAAAACAATCTTTGGAATTGCGGGAGATGAAAGAAAAAGGGAATGAAATGGTGAATGAATTTAAAAGTGTTCGAATAGTGCCACGGAGGAGACCCACTTGAGTGGCCTCATCAGAAACCCGGAATCAGAAGTGTGATATGAGAGGCAACAGGATGTAGGACTCCTTTGGGAGAATCTCACCTGGGACCAACTACTCAACAATCTGATTTAACTGATAATGACCAGATTGAAAATCCGGAGAGCGTAATGAGTAAGACAGTGACGTCTGACTCTAATCATTGATGACAGCAGTAGATGCATTCAAGACTGCATTAAGCCTCCAGGAAGTGTTTGAAGGTTATCGGCAGTACATAAAATATACCGGAAAGATCGACTGCTAGACGATCGCAATGTTCTTTAAATGATGGTACCTGTCCCATAACCATTTTTCCGCAAGAAAGAACACAGGACGACTATATGCTCATGAGATTGTGTATCGCTACCTAAGCCACCTCATGCAGTCGGTAGTGTAAAGTATAAACCTCCTGAATCCGAGTAGGTAGAAGGATGTCAAATTGAGCTGGTGACCATTCCAGTATTAGTTAGCTGTGGTTCATATGGTGAGATAAAAACAGACAACGCAGAACCAGAAGACATAACGAAAAATGAAAATGAATGCAGAAACACCCAAGAACCTGTTGTGGTCTGGTAGGCTCACGTAAGGAATTGTTTAAAACGACCAACTCATTCAGAGTCATCTATGTAGCCATGCCAACACTTAGGGTTTCTTTATAGGCACATAAATTAGCAAAGCAATTCCATTTGACGACAGGAACGTTATTGTGACTTGTAATTACGATACTGTAGCACGTGAAGTGGCAAACGGCAGAGTTTTGAATTGTTCGGGATAAGAAGAAACTTAGAGAGAAATTGAGCTCACGCGGACATTTACTCATAACAATCTCTTCTATTTCGTCCCCAAAGTTTTGTCTTCTCTGTGTCCTCTGGCTATAACTGCTTTCGAAGGACATGGGCAACTTTCGATTCGGTTACTCGCAAGGTTCTCTGGAACTTTCTGCTTTGCATGGAAATACAATGTGTTGAGATGACTGTATGTCCACTCCGTATTCGAGGGGAGAGTTTATGGACAACTGGTGGTGTTCTTTCGAAGTGTGCGGTCTTCTCCTTCTTGTTCAATTACGTAATGGGCGAGTTGAGTTACTTCCTGGCATTAGGTTGACCAACTTGAGGCATGACGATGGCACTGTCTTACTTGGCTCCTGAGTTAAGGACATGTAGACCACGCTGAACAAAGTGAGTGACCGGGGTGGTTTGTAGGGAATGCGCTTCGCACCTTTAGAGTGCAAAGTGCTTCTTCAGGATTGGAACATTCCCAGTCTTATCCTCTTTGTCGCACGCAATCCGCTTGCGACTGTGGATAGTTCCTCATACTTGGGTAGCACTGTCCCATCAGCTTGTAATATTGCTGATGAGATATCAGCGAGAATAGCAAATACACATATCGCGTTTGTCAACCTACGTCATCCGTGGCGTCGAAAAGACGTCCGGTTGTCGCTGAAGGGAAGGGTGTTTAATGCTTGCGCATGTTCTGTTTTGCCCTGTGGTTCGAAGAAGTTGCTTGTTTGCAATAAGGTTATCAAAACACTCGCTGTGTTTGACCATCGGCGTCTCTGCCAATTAGCCCACATTAAGTGAACTGATCGCGTGGGCAATACGGCTGTTAACCGGCGCGTATTCCGGAACGCCTGGAATGCGCCATCAATTGATCAACTAATCGCGCTGCACAACCTGTAATTGTTGGATCACGTGATCACTCGAATAGCTGGTTGGATACGCTGTCCAAGATGGCAGTGTACCGCAGTCAATGGTGCATCGGCATCCGTAACATTTCTGGTTCTTCCCTATAGGACTGTTTAATATTATTATTATTGAGCTTTTTCAGCAACATTTCTTCTTCTAAGATATTCCAGCTCACTGCTGAGATGAGTAGCGACTCCGATCCTACTATCTTCCAGTCAGGCTCAAGGCCGATGATGACGATGATGGTCTTGAGCTTGACCAGAAGGTACTGTAGCCCGAACCGTCAATAACCGCAAAGATGACGTGGAAAAACTCAGAAGAAATTTTTATCAGGAGATAATAGTGGATAAAACATGGTTAAGCGAAAAACCTGGAAATGCTATGAATTTAAGCACGTCATTGATAGTGATAGTTTGCCATTCCGGATAGCGTTTTTAATCAGTTATCTGAGTGGCTACGAGAACTTTAGATGAAGCGGTAACACCTACACACTACCCATTAAAAATTCACCCCTCTCATACGTCGTTATCACGTCACGCGGTTTTACCCAACTGTCGGTAGCCTCAGTAGATAAAGATCAGTGCGGCAAACGCTCAGCTGGCATGCAGAGTGCATGACCCAATTGTCGCAGATTGATTAGTCGAGTGTTCGAAACGCTCCAAAATGCGCACTGGCGAACGGCCGTGATGCTCACGCGAACATTCCATTTGATGGGGGTTATATGGTGGAGATAACGATGGTCTACTGACATCTTCGTCACAGACAGACCACGTTTCCGAACGATAAAGTGCAACACACCAGTATTAGATACCCTTCCTTTCAACGACAACCGGATGTCATTCCGATGCCACAGATGACAGGTTGGCAGGTTGCTTACGCTAGTCTCGTTACAAACCGACGAGACAGTGCTACCTAGGTATGTGAAATGGTTCACAGTCTCAAGCGGATTAACTGCAATAAAGAACGCCGGAGTAGATGTCCTAATCTAAAACTAGCACTTTACCGGGAGGTATGCGGCATGAAACGCGAAGAAAGTGAGTTGTGTATCAACCTCTAAAGTTCAGGCATATGAAAACTCTGACCGTTGATGGGATTTCGACCCAGATGTTTTTGTTTCATCGCATTAAATTGGTGATTGTACAAATAGCTAGTTGCTTACTATTGCACTTTGTTTGGAGGTGGGGGTGCGTGCATCACCTTTTTAGAGTTCAGTTCATTTTCGTTGTTTTGGAATCTATTGATTGCTAGGAAGAAGTCTGTTGGGTATGAATGTCATATTACGTGATTATAATTCGTTTAATCTGGTTCGGAACAAAATTGCAACCTGCTTCCCGGAAACGATCTGTCGATTGAAACTGTTGAGGGTAATGTACCTCTCTACCTCGTTTCGTGGTAGAGGAATCAAATTTTGTTTTGATTATTTAAGATCGCTCGCTTATCGGTACGCGTTGGTCAACGTCTTCGTGGAAGGTCGTGGAAGTTGTATACCAAAATAACTTTGTTACTGATTATCAAAGTCAAGAAACGCGACCGTTAACCGATTGGCTACACTAGCCGCGCAGACCAATTAACCCGGCGATTGACAAGGAGCAAGTGGGTCTGTGGTGCTCCAACAATACATTGAGCAGATCAAACCTCCGAGAATGGTAGGGTTCCAATGATCGAAAAACAGCGTCTGGTCACATTATATATGCCAAGTTTTATTATGCGCATATATTCCACCTCTTGATAGAATACCGAAAGAGTCACTCACAACCCAGTACAGTGTTGGCACATCCCGGAATACCTGCATAAGGTTATTCCACAACAGTAGTAGCGCCGGCTAACCGTGAACCAGGTGAGCAGAAAGCGATAAGAAGGAAACTAATGCCAAAGTAACCGCTAACCAAGAACATCAAGATTTCCAGGTGGCACAACAAAGAGTGGAAATATGTAGACACAAGTGTATAGCTCACCGTAGGGTGATGCTCAGCCTGGTCGGAGTGAAACTCAGCAACCGCCCGGATCCGATCAACCCAAAATTGCCTTTCTTTCGCGTCTGCTGCTGGGAGTGGGAAATGGAGAATAGGAACAACGGTTGAATACAGGGGAAATTACCAACAGGAGAGAACACTTCGGAACGGATTGGGACTTCACTAGATTAGAAAGGAACGGGATAAATGGAGCTCTATAAGTTGATGTACAACAAAAACGGGAGTTAAACAAACATCCACCCAAGCGCCGATTACATACCGGTAAAAAATTAGTAGTAGATAAACAACGGAGTAAGTACAGATGCAAGGAATGTGAATCATCGATGAAATTCTTTCCCTTTTAGAACTCTTTTCCGATCATCCAGACATTTTGAATAAGTAGGATCGTATAAAAATTGACGGTGATTTGCAGAGGGAGCTCATAGGACACAATCAGAAATTAACGATTCGGTACAACACAACGGACAAACTATGTAATCAATGCGGAAGAATACAAGTGTGTACAAATTTTATGTCCAAATCACGATGAGTTGACACAAAGTGATAGCCATCTAACTGTAATAAACATGGGAACGGCAATATTATAACACATCATGATATTCGTCCTCAAACCGAAGTTTCACAACCAGCTTCGTTCTCAATTGGACATGTCAAGTGGAGAGAGTCCAGAATGAGAAATAGAGCCGGTAATCCCTGACGTTACAAGTCGGAGCTCTTGTCCACACGGCCACTAGTCCTATAAGTATTGTCTGTGATGGCAGATTGTATACATAAGTGATGTTTAACTCGTTCACATCCTTTTACTAGCACATGTTTAGATCCCCCTAACTCCCGTCGGAAGCAAGGGAAACAACCAAGCATTTTGTACAACTGTAAAGTAGAAATTGAGTGCGTATCGTGTGAATAAAGTGAGAATTAGCAACGAACTCAGTGAGTTAACGTCCCCCAAGCAATGAGAATGACACATGCTGACACATGCCACAAACAAGATAGTGATCATTAAAAGGAAGAGGCAATTTATAGCTTACAACCAGACTCAACATAAACCGAAGTCGATTCGTGTCACGTAGCCGATAGGACCACATTTCACGATCAAGTGTGAGTGACGGACCTATGTCAACAGAACGAATGGTTAACGCCAGATAGCTTAAATGACGCTAGTAAATCAACCCGTCGATATATCAAAAATGAAGATGACGGTGAAGACAATGATCTAGTACGGTAGTAAGTGGAAAAATTAATAGACAAGATAAATGTAACAAGCCTCCACTGTGATTCACTGTGGAAATTTCAATGCGTGATGTCAAATGAATACTAAATAATATAACCGACGCAGTCCGAAGTAATGGAACAAGCGGATAGAAACACAAGGTCGGAGTATAGGATGAACGGCTCGTCGAACGCAAGTTGACTGCTACGCCAACAGGAAACGAAGTTGAGGTGAGTTGACGTAGAGCGAGCAACCTGTTGGACAAGAGGACGGTTTGATGAGATAAGAAGAAACGAGAGGTGGTCCCAGAGACCGGCGAGACTACCGCAAAACCGCTCGAAAAAGAACCTCTTCACAATCGACAAGAAAATGCCGTTGCTCAGGCAAAGTAATGGTGAACAGAAAATCGCCGTTTGTGGTGGAACCGAATGTGACCGAGCGTTTGCATACGATAATTCTAGTCGACTTCAATGTGTGGTCAGTAGAGTAGTGGCCAACATGGTTGCCTTATGAAAGCATCGGGGCAGTTCAAATCCGGGCCATGGTAAGGATGTGCACTACTGATGAACTCTAACATGAACGAAGCCGGAGTACAGTGCTTCGTTCTTAAGAGGATGAGCTGAGAAACCTATGGGAAGGCTGCAGTCAGTTGTGAATGACGTTCAACTTATCGGAGCCGGTCAAGACGTTGGATATTGATAAACAGATGGATTAACGTCGGTTGCACAGTACAGAGGAAAGTAGTGGTCAGCAAAGAGGCTATCGTCGCAATTAGCCAAATATAACAAGTTAACAGAAGGTGTCAGGATGTGGAACAGAAGGAAAAGATAACGTGAAATATGATAAGAAATGCGGGATTAATTAAAAAAATGGGCTCAAACAGCTACAGAATTCAGCATGTCTACGGCCTGTAGTCAGATGAGCATAACGTGTTTGAGAAAATCAACACAAGGCCAACAATCAACGGGAACAGACTGAAACAAATCAGCACTGGTTGAAAATGATTCGATATGCTTCCCAGGGCGACAACGCATGCAGAAAGCATGGTTAAAACGTAACATGGAATGAGAAAAAATAGCCTTTCGAATCCGAGCCAATTTGGGACAAAAAGGATGGTCCTGTCGTGTGTCCCGCTTCTAACATCAAACAGTATATAGACGATTAGGGTTTCAGCAACAAAAATGACCGAAACACTAACTGGAGTTTAACATCCCGATGGAGTTGCCGCCTCCAAATCACCTCGTGCAACAATATCCGGTCCCATAGGGCTCCTTCCTCATCAGTTATGCGATATTGACCAAATGACCAAACACTTCTGCATCACACATTCATATTTAAACTAACCATCAAACTCATTTAGGTGATATGGACATATAAATTAAGGTATGGGGTTTGCTGTCTAGATTGGATGGATTTTAAGTCACTTTCATACTGGCGCTAACACCAATTCCAAAACAGGAAAGTGAATAGCGGTAATTATAATGACAATGTTTAGATCACGTAGTAAACTAAGAAGTAAGAATGTTAATGTTGAACTGACTGTGATAAATACATAAAACTACAAAGCCAGTCAACTCCGGGACCCCACATCATAGTAGGACGATTGGGGAAGCACCCCTTCAGACTACTAAACAAGCCTTATTCTGAACTTACCTGCAATTGCCGAAGGTACCCTTGTGACCCGTTCCATGACCTTACAACTAGGTTGGGAAGGAATTTTTCCCCAATTCCTTTCTTTAAGATAATCTCAGTGACCACCAGTGAAGTCGACAACTGTTTCGACCTTGTTGGGTCTCGCCTGCACCACTTAAGCCGAAGAGTCGAACCAAAGAACGGTAAATAAACGTCACCTGGTAGTCCAGACATTTATCCGTTGTGCTTCTTGTTTCTTATGGGCTGAAATCGATTTCTGGGCGTTCGGGATGTCGATGAAACTTAGGAATTTCTAGACAGCCGTCCGTCACTTTGCTAGTGGTTATCAGGACCAACTGTTTGAAAACTTAAGTCAACCCCTTCTGGGGCCGTGTTGAATGCATGCGCGTTTGCATATCAACCACGAACGCCTGACCGGTTTCAGCTGAAGAGAAAAAGAAACGTAAACGCTAAGAAAAATAACTCCTGGACATCCTTGCGACTGCAGTGCCTGTGACCCTGCAGCTTAATGGATAATTGTCTAGACTACCAGTCTGACACCAACTTGCAATTTGTGGGCTCCATTCCTTGAAGATGTTGGTGAGACAATGCCGAAACAGCTGCCCGTTATTTCGCTCGTGATCACTGAGACCAACCATTCTCGAGTAGCTCTCTGTAAGGCGCTAGGTTTATTCGATAATAGGATTGAAGTGTAAAAGCTGACGTCGATTCATGAAGTAAGTGTACGATCACGTAAGTGATGCTGGATTCATATCGCAAGACTTAAAATGCAACAAGCAATTCCTACCAGGCACAGTGGGCGCATTACCGTGGTTCAAAAGACAAATTCGAACACACTTTTTCGAAATAAGATGAGAAAACAAAAACAGGAAGGGCTCGGTAAGCAATTGTTTACTGTTCAGAAGCGTACCAGATGGCGCCTCTGAAGGGAAAATCTTTTAAACCGAGGTCAGGGGAGGAAAGGCAATGGGTCCACAACGAAACGAGATATTTTAAACAAACGAAGTTCCAAATGTAAGATATCCGCACCAAATGTAGTACGAATGAAGTTGAATAGTTTGGGCGTCGTGTTTAACATGTTATTGATAAACAGATTGGGAATAACACAACGTTACGAGCAAGTTGTAATACTTTACGTGTCAACCACCTCAAGTGGCCTTCCTCAGGAGTGTTGTAATCGAAATCGCCTTGACAGAGGAAGTTCCAAATGGGTGATATAATTGGATGATTGAGATTAAGAATCGGAGAGTTGAAGCGCGTGGACAAATCACCTCCAATGATCCAATCAAACAGATCGTGTGAAACAGACCAGCTAGCAAACGTCAACCTGAAAACACTGGCAGTATATAGCCACACTCTACGTGAGAGGTAAACGACAACGGCATAAAGAACAAGGCGTACGTAAACAACAAAACGCCTTAATCAATTTGGGTCGTAAGGTGTCCGTGTTCACACTAGTGTTGTAAACTTAAATCACGAAAGCTGAGCCTGTTTGCATGCAATGCTGACTAGCTAGGCATAGCATAAAACATCCCATTACCTTTGAGTTTCAAAAAATCGCCGTTAGCTGCATTAATTACAAACGCTTGAGAATCTTCATCGGATGGACAAACCGAAGCGTACTGTAGAAATGAAAACGGAAAAAAAGAATACGAATACTCACCCTGAAAATTCAAAAAACAAGCCAATAAGAAAGTGGCCGTTCAGAAAAAAATACAACCAGACGGGTGTCTACGTGTACAACCTAAGTAGAACTGTGAAGCCTAAGCTAAAAGCGCACCTATGAAGACGAACTGCAGTTCACAGGAGCGTTTTCCACAATGTCTACGGACCACCTATGTGCTGTTAATGGAGCGAGACAGACAGACTGTGGTGAGTAGGCCAAACTGCAATCCGAAAGGTCACCCGATCAACATAGTACGTCGTTAACTTCGGACGTAAAACAATAACAGTTACCATATACTTGTCTATATATATATATGTATACAAATGTATATATACATATCTATTGAACAAGTAGAGCAGACCACAACGAATGGACAGTTGTGGTTACACTAAGCTCCGCCACAACAGCTTGGTACAATTGGCTAGTGTCTAACTCTATCGACACTTCCGGTAGATAAAGATCGTGAAAGTGTGTATCGCGTGATCGGAATTTTACAAACCAACGTTGACTTTCACGGACGTAGACGGCATACGGATAAACAATTGAAATTTCCGGGCGACTGCCCTAACACGGTTACCCCGACAACATTCATGTGGTGTACAATGACGAGAAAGGGTCAGTGGACGAGTTCTGTAAGTAATAAACAACGTGAGTTCACGGAACAATTGTTTGTGTGTAAAAACTGAAGAACGCCAATTAAGATCAAAGAAGACACAAGAGCAACCATTCCCTGAACAAATTTTCTCTACAAATGTAATGAATAGGGACAATGGCGAGTGTCCGATGGACTATTCTCAAGCTGTTTGACAACGGATTCCAGAGTTAGTTTGAAATGGCACGGCAATAACCCATTACACGGTAATCGCCCTTTCTGATCAAACATACGCATAATGACATCAAACCTATTGAAATACTCATTACTGATATATATATATATGCCAGGCCTATAAAAAACTGTTCGTCGTTAGATAAGGTTACACGAGTTCCTTAAACCAACAGGAGAATTAGAGGTGCAACACTGCCTACCAAAAGCACATCCACGACAGTATAGTGTTGATTAGTCTAGACTATGCTTAGCAGCATAAAAAGTATTTACGATTCACCAACCTTATGAGTGATAAAGTTTAATGATGAATTTTCCCGATAAGAACCATATCGTGTTGTAGTTGATCTTCAACGAATATCCCAAAGGACGATATTTACGGTTGTAAAATGGCAGACAGTAGAACATGTTTTGGACAAACTCCAAATGTCTATCAAAGTTATTCCCATGTATAAACTGATGAGTTAGCTCGTTAAAGTAACTGCCAGCCTTTACACAACCAGGCTTTCATTACCATGTGAGAGGCTGGATGTTGAAAGGCTAACAAAGCACAGGTATGAGCAATTGGAGCGACCAGGACTGGAACCTAGAGGTAAAAAGTTGGAGGGGTCAGCATCGTCGACACGGTACAGCCACGAGCCCAAAATGGTAGGCAGGTCGCTACAGAAAGAACGTGAGGCGAGCTTACCGTTACCTTATCTCGGTTGCTGTAGGCAGGCCACGTTGTTTGGGAAACTTACAAGTGTGTTAATACAGTAGGTGTAGGGATGGATGAGGAAAGGCAGTGACCCCGACGAAATTCATAACCAGCTGGAAGGAAATATGACAGCGTTTTGCCAAAAATATGTACTAACCCAAACTTTCTGACAGAACCTACAGAAGTAAAAAATAACTGAGCTATGATTGGCTGGCTGGCTTTACGCCTGGTTGCGTATAAAGCACCGATTTTGCGATCAACAGATCGCATTTTCTGTACTTGTCGAATTAAACATACCACACAAGAGTTTTGCACACTATAACGTATCAATGCTTAGACAACCATAGATACCGTCGTCGAAATTTTCGCCTACTACTAAAACCGGTGGCAATCCGAATAGCCTCGATTTCCCGCGTAAACATGACTGTATGGGGCACAGAGATTCAAAGTGAATGTAGTCACGATATGTATCTACTGAATTTAAAGAATGAAAGATCTCATCATTAGTTTAATATATTCTTGATTGAGTCATGACTGTTGAGAATGAAAACAATGTTCGTCAGGCTCCATGAAATGCAGTGACCTTTTGCGGATTCTGTGACGATCGATGTGCACGTTATTCTGTTTTTGTGTACTGACACACACTGAAACAATTTGATTAAGACATCAACGCTAACGTATTGCCAATCAACCGTATACTTTTTAAAAACCCACATGGTTCATCATTCCCTGCGAGTGCCATTTTGTCAACTTTGATGAGTGATTCCCCTATCACATAGCAAATCGGCTGTATTCCCATTGGAAGCTAATTTAAAGGAAAGTATGTCCAGTTTCATTCCCAACGTTTATCATCAAGCTGTGTCAAGTTGTTGCTAGTTGTGACAAAAACACAAATCCAATGACAGACTAAAGTTTACAAGATAGATTATTTTTGTTCCACTAACAATGGGGAACACTTGTCTTTGTTTAGTATTGCAAATAATTCACCCAATTAGATCGCTGGGTTCCTGTTCAGCAGGGGTTTGTCGACCGAATATCTAAGCTCTACTCATATGAAATTCATATTCTTGAACAAACGGTCATACGTTTTACTGGAGGTGTGATAAGTAAGACAGGATGCTGCACGTATGTACTTAAGTTCAGAGCAAATCTGAGAATTTAGTAGAAGAGCAAACACGGGTGATTGACCTACAGTCAGATTGAGCGTGCCACGTGGCCTGCCAGTACGTTTGTGTTCTTCTTTCTGAAAGTAAAATATATGTACGTGATATCAATAAAGTATACGACATCAGAGATGATTAGTCAATGAAAAAGGATCTGACCGAAAAATCATTCACACCGAAAAGCTGCACACAGACAAATGTATATAACTGAAAGGAGTAATGTGAAGGGACGGACACAAACCGACAGACACTCCATCGTTACCGGGTTCGTCTCTATTCAGAATAAAAAAAGCGGTAAGTTGAGCCGGTAGACCTGTGTTCACCATAAGTTCGGTCCTGTGAGCATTGTTTGCGACCGGGTGCTTACAGAAATCAGCTTGACTCGACCGACTCGCCTCCAGACCATCTTTCCTAACTGATGAGCTCAACACAGGGCAAAACCGATCGTGGGCTGTTAGTTTGAGAGGGAGTATAGTGAAATATCATATGATCACAACTTTGTGCTAGTAGCCAACTCAACTGGCAATATGAAGTGGACCTTGTCCAGACCCATTAATGGGGTACGTACAAATCACATAACGATTATACTAATCGCCTCCATCAGAAGTACTGTACATAGAACTGACAGTCGAGCGGATAAAGGCTTCGGCTTGTAACCCTAAGGGTTTCCAGCACGATCTCCATTCAGGCCATCCTTGTCTGATGAATTTAAACAAGAAAGGGACTGGATGTAGAATGTCACATTTCGAGTGAAAACCATTCAGTATTATAGGCTGCATTACCCTGTACCGCTTTCAGTTCGATTCATACAAAGCTGACCAATTGTAGATAAGAAATTGAAGGAACTTTTTATTAAATACATTACAAATTTGCCAGCCAAACCAAATAGAAGTAACCGATGGCTAGTCACCAATGTGGTAGCGTTTATTCCTTGAGCAGTAATGCCTATCTGCCGTTAATCAAAAAATGTCAACGAAAGAAAGTGGTTTAAAAGGGCGTTCAGATGATACAGGACCTGTGGAATGTATAAAACTAGTAACCAAAACGGTTGATTCTCCCGATCAATCGACAGCCCAAGTCCGACTAACGGAAAACAGTATACACCGACAAGTTTGGAATCTCAAGGTTGTTCAATCGCGTTGAATTTGCGTGCACGACCAATAAGCCGACACTATGCACCACATGTTGTAATGTCTGAAAACCACGCCTCACAGCGGCATGGTGAATCACACGATCCCCAATCTGTGAGGTGAAAAGTCAAATCAGTAGTTTTTCTCGACGCCTGCGATTTTTATGGCCAGTAGCACACACTGCCAGAGCTCGACACAAATTGGCCCAGCTATGGACAGCTTTTATCAGCTGAGCTCGGTATACAATGCACCAAGTAATCAATAGAACACATGGTTGGACTAATTTAGGGCGAAATGTGACGTTCACTGTGAGTTTAGAGATGTCCTAGGTAGGCTCTAATGGGACACCGCATTGCTCGCAGGAACGAAGATGAGTGAAACGTGAACAATTCGTACAAAAAACCTACGTCATGGCTAAGAAGTAAACGGAGAATCGGTCATCACCACACGCTATGCAAGGCTAACATTCCATCAACGGGCTGGTAGGATGTTAAAATGAATAGAGACGAAGCAGTAGTTGCAGTGATTTACGCCACATAGTGTGATAAGTTTGAAAACCACGATGAACTAGGAGTGGCCTGTCAAAGGGGCCGATGACAAGCCAGTTGGCACAGGACACTGGGAAAGTTCTAAGCCAACAACATACACACGATGGTGAATAAGTTAAACGAAGTGACTGACTCGCGACAAACCATTAGGATGCAGGTCGATACTTCAAGCCTGAGCATTCTCAGTCCTAATTCCCATATAAATACACAAGAAACGTGGTTAATCCAGTCTAGTTCGGCTTTTCATCACAGAGGAAACCTTATGGAAGTTAAACGAGTACCCCTAGAATGCTGCTTATATTTTCCACTTGATTGTGCAGTGTATACACATTGGATAACAAAAAGTGAACACCTTCCCTATAACAGTAAGTATGTCCAAGTCAAGCAACGTCAGTTTTTTCACAACGATAGTTTGTCAACACTAAAAGGTTAAAATATTCAGCACTCACTGTTTACTGCTAAGTTGCTGCTTGGCCAACGTTTGTGACACTCTCCCCTCTTCCCATCGATCGGTGTGTGGTCCATCTGGGAGGCGTTCGCAATGTTACGGTTTTCAAAAACAGTGTTACTCAACCGCTCTCAAACGCGTCTAACAGGAATTGGTGATCGAGTTGGCCAGGGCACTGTTAGATGTCATCGGTGAACATGACCTCAACCCACTGCCACAGAGATCGAACGCAGCGCTGCACAGCTCATGATAATCGCTGTGGTCTGCGCTACTCCGTTAACATTGGGACAAAACACGAACACATGATAAACACTCCGACGTCTTGAAGTCTTATGATCACGATCCCGATTGGCTTTGTAAAAAAATGGTCGGTACAATGTTGGAGCTGTTGTAAACAGCCTCACTGTGACTAACTGTTATAAGGATGGATCATCTCATTACGTAGTGACTATTCGTCTTTTCCGTTTTCTCTTTTACGTCCCGTGTACTTGAGTGCAAAACAGTGTCATACCTGTCTCCCCATCGTGGGCTACAATAATTAAAAAGGGTTTTCGACTGCCACTTGATAGGATACACCTTTACGGTTGGTGGCATCCGATTCGGATTAGCCTGTCACAATGACCGAAGCCAAAAGACGCATGCGCTTAGCTATCACTGCAATTGGCTTGCGCTGCACCACTTGTGGTTCCACCCACACGCCACATATCCAGTGTAAACCCGAAGGAATAAGACCGGGAGGTATATGAGTGAGGCCTTCGCGCCCAGTTAGCCAATGCTGGTTAGCCAGTTGATTGGCTAACAAGGAAAGGAAACTCATCTCTCGGAAACTAAACAAAGAGAGACTGCAATGACGAGACTTAAACTGAGGAGAAAGATTTGTGAAGTGTAATACAAGAAGCGTTGCAGTATAGGAGTGCAGGTTAGTGCATCCCAGAGAAGATACGGATGAATAACAACTTTCTCACTGAACTATGAAAAGCCAGACAGACCATTCATCATACAATACACCAACAAAGCCAAAGAAAAGAATAGGTTAAAGACCACAGACACTCAAGTTTCTGAAAAGTAGAGCGGATTAGTTGTCAACGGCCAGGATGTTGGCCGATGTAGTCATTAACAGAAGCAGAATGGATACACTGATATGACCTACCTGACCTGAGCCTAACGTACTCGTCTCCTCTTCGCCGACGGTGAACTATGAGTACGTTGGTGATCTACTAACCCCAAACGGCCAGCGTATTCGCGGCCGCACACATCGCAACGTCATATAGTCACGTCACCGCGACCTATGGCACCGATGGTTCCTTTGCGTACCGCACGCTTCCGCTCGCGACCACGCAATAATTGCTCGTTGAACTTTCGGACGCCCGCCCGAACCGTATTCCTCCAGGCCGTCCGGTTCAACGCCAAATCTTCCCAACATCTAAAATCAATGTTACAACGTGAAAGACTTACCTGCACAACATCCTGGTACCTCCGCTTCTGGCCACCGGGATTTCGCTTACCTGACTTCACTTGTCCGTACAGTAACTGCTTCGGGATACGGTCATCGCCCATCCGACGGACGTGACCGAGCCAACGGAGCTGGTTCAGCATCAACATGGCTTCCATCCCGTCCATGTCCGCTCGCCGCAGTACCTCAGTGTTCGGAATCATGTCCGACCACCGAATACCCAAGATGCGCCTCAGACACTGAACATGGAAACGGCTCAAATAGCTCACGTTCCGCTGATACAGTGTCCACGTCTCACTGCCGTACAGCAGTATAGGCAGCACCATTGAGCGGTAGACACACAGCTTCGTGGCCATCTTCAGGCTATGATTCTTCCAGACACGCCTTTCAAGGCGTCCGAAAGCAGCACTAGCCTTCGCCACACGTGTTCTCAGCTCGCGGTTCACGGACAAATCTGTCGACAAGTTGCTACTCAGGTAGCAAAAATCCCCGCAGCCATTCACAGTGTCTCCAGCGATGTGGAGGTACACAAGCAGCACCTTCACCAGAATACACCCTGTGACATGAATATGAGGATACTCTATAATTTACAAGCAATTACGCAACATTACTTCTCGATGCGCTGGCTTCAGTATCTACCTACGGAGTGTAACAACTTATCTCCAAATCTAAAATTCTTAAAGCCTTATTTCCTTCCGGACTAGTCGAATACGTTACGAAAACGACCGCGATGTAAGCATGAGTACATACATGGGATCACATCACGTTGAATTCTTAAACATGACACACGAGGTTTGAATGACCTCACTGTTAGAAAATTTAATGAAAAACACACGTGACGTGATGCTGAGTGGGCTCTGGTAGGTCGACAGTGTAGAGGGGATGTACGGCCATCGTGGGTTAAGGTGGACTCTAGTCAGCTAAACAAGAGCACTTCGAAATCTGCCACGGCCGGAGACGCAACGTCGAATGTGACTGGAAAAGGCGACAATGTAGCAGCCTAGTACATGAGCCCAGGCCAACGGTAGGTCGTAGGTAAAAATGTGTTAGCTGTGGCGCCCTAAGAATTTGACCTATATTGGTGAACAGAAAAGTCACAGGAAATCTATCTCACCGAAACAGATGTTTGCTGACTGATGTACAACACGACAAAGAGTTGCCGGTAATAATGCTTCATTTGAGCGTTTGGACAGGAATACTGGGTTAACAACCGAAGAATGAGAAAGTCAAAACCCACCAATCAGGAACAACTTCAGCATTCATCGAGTTAAATGGGGTCCCACTACTGACGGACAACTCAGTGGAAGTTTAAGATGTATAGTACTCAGCACGTTCACAGCTACGGGTGTGAGCAAACTGGTGGTTTTGAAGAAAACGCCAAGTCTCATATCGACAGAACAGAGAATGTTTTTTATCATCTACTACGTCATATGCACCAATTGGGAGTCGTTTTCTAGCGAGACAATGCCCTCAGAGTGCTCCATAGATTACGTATGTTCGACTGGCCGTTCAACAGTCTCGAGGAAAACCAAACCGAAAACTTCGGTAGCAAGCTTCCATAAAGAATAGGCAGAGATATTGAATTATGAGACTTTACGCCTGAGTTGTTGGATGTCATAAGACAAGTATGGTGTAACTTGGCCAGATTATGCCTGATACCTCTACCAGAAGTTCACCGATATGATGCAATAGGATTGAAAAGACCACTCACTAACGGCAACTTTTAAAGGAGAACATGTCATGGTGGACTTATTATTTTGCTCGGCTGCTTCAACGATCGCCTTCAATAACTTCTCGAAAACAAATATTCCTATCTAATTTTCGATGTCCTGATTTATGGTAGTTGATAGCATTTTGGAACGAAAAGGAAGTATGTCACGGTTGAAAACAATATAAATAGTTGCAAGAACTGGGTGTTCGCTTCTGCGGTGTACGATTTTGTAGTTGTTCGGTGTAATGATGACTTTCAACTCAGGTCGCCTGATGGACCACAAAAACAAACGGCTGATGGGGTCTCACGTCTCGGAGGCCAGCGACTCAACGGTGAGCAATGAAGAAAACAAATTACACATACATGGGTGGCGAACTGTAATACTATAACAAATTATGTCTGATGTTGCCAAACGACTCTATGTCACAGCAGCGGGATGAAAGTGAAATTACCATCATGTAAACTAATGGCAGACGAGAGGTTCTTCGCTTGCCGCTGTGCAAATGGTTGATTTGGAACACTGCGTGTTCTAGCTGGGTATTTACCCTATCGAATGTTAGTCAACATGACCATCAAATAATTGGGTACAGCCGTGAAGTAGTCAGGCAATGATGCGATTAGGAAGTAGAAACCATCTCGGTTGGTCCGTTAAACATAGTCAGTAGGCGCAGCTTATCCAGTTAGGTACGTCGTGATCGCCAAATTACGGGTTGTAAACGCTACCCGACATAGCAATGAGCCACAGTCAATGACTTGCCTGCATTCATTAAGTTTCCGGTTTTTTAGCCTTATTACGTTCACTTTTTCTTCTCTTTTGATGACTTTTTATGTGGAATATTTCACACCACTGTTGAAGTGAGCGGCGGCTCGAGCCATAATACCGTTTGGTCAGACCCCAGTCATTAATGACCGAATGAACGACACTTACGTAGCGCATAAGATTGAGGGCAGACTGAGTGCCAATTCAGGGTCATGAAACAAACAGCTAAGGAAAACAAGAGAATTAGTAAAAAACGAGACCATTGGAATAGGTACGACGGCTATATGGTGTACGCATATTCCTACAATCTGTGAATTTGAGAAGACAACCGGTTATCATCAAAAATGGGTATCAACGGCCAGCGTACAGTCCACCAAGATTTATGGCTTAGAAACATGGCCTATTTATAGCAAATATGTGAACCGAGTGGCTCTGTTCGCTCATTATTCCCTCCGTCAATCGGCTCGCACTAAGTGGGATGACTGGGTGAGTAACGCGGCTGTTTAAAAGGATGCAAGGAAAAAGTCGGACAGACAACTACCTGGTGAAGTTGCCTTGATTGGATCGAGTATTCCGCATGTCAACCGAGTGGTCATTGTAGGGAACAACGTTTGTCAAAACAACCAACGGTTGCAGACAAACTTTTTGGTAGTCAAACTAAAGTTGTGAGTATTGCCAATTGAGATCTTGATTAACCCAAAGGCAGAAGTTGTTGGACAGTCAGTGTATCGTAATCAACGACCTGTATACAATTAGACGAATACCAGTCACGTTAGATAATCTGACTTTCCTTAATATCATTATGGAATATTTGTTTGTTTCCTGGCAGCTATCGTAGATAACGCTTGCTCAAAGCATTCCACTATTAAACCGGATTCAAGGTCGAATATATGCGTACGAGTGTAAACAGGAGTATGGCAGGCACTAAATGGTTGCCTTTCAAATGAACATGCAAACTAATGGCCTTTGGTTAGTTTACAGCCAGCACTGGTTTCAAACGGATGTTGAAAACACGAGGTGTACATGCATTCTTAACCAGGTAACTACTCGTGGACCACACTCAAAAGACACATCGCGTTTCTGGAAACCCAAACAAAGGACGTGTAAGCAGGCGTCTCGGTGGGCTGATAAGCGAATGCATTTGGCAATTGGTTGCACAATGGTCGAATGCACACAGAGTGCACACAAGTAATGAAGACAAAATTTGTCAAACAATTGTGTGTGTAAGAAAAAACCTGTATGCGACTAGTCTGCCTAACAGAGGTCGTAAAATGAGAGGATGAGTGACGCAAAACATACATCCAAGCGATACCCCACAGTTCTAGCAGTTTGCAACCGATCGCACTATTTGGAATTATACTCACCAGAGCACTGAATGACATAAGTATTAGTCATAATCATCGTAAAAATATTATCTACATCTGCTTTGTCTTTGGAAACAAACGACGTAGCACTCAGAATAACATAGTGTTTCGACAGTGAAGTCAAAAGACGTAACCAGTATGATGGTAACCGGCATAACAATTCGTACACTCCGAACCCATGCGTGCATGTAACATTAATATGATGGGCATACAAGGAATCGAATACACGGACGGGACTAAGAGAAACAACCAAACATGAGTGAAATAAACGGCTGTCTGGATTGAGTTACCGCGGCGATCTAAGTGTACCTGTCCGGCTAATCGACGACTTACCGGGGAAGCCACAATGTCAACACAACCCGTTTGTGGAGATGAGAGTATGGGTACATGCGCTTCATTAGTAGTGTCTCTGCAAATTGTAGGGTGCGCCCACTTATGTGTCTGAATAACACTCAATGTTTCAGAGATCACTCTTGTGACAGCGTTTTCTGTATAGATTCGGCGGATCACATTAAACAAAGTGCACATAACACTGTTTGGATTATACGTGGCAAAACCTCTGGAAATGAAAGTATTAGTCCGTTGGTTTTGGCGTTTTACAGAGAATAATGACGAGGACGGTGGCGAATAGAGGTAGTAATTACAAGCAGTTGCCGCTTCGAACCCAGCTTGCTCAAACTTTGAAAAGGAGCCCCGTATAAAGCTTGCAAGAAGTTTGATACATTGCATGACAAAAAGCGAAATTTTCACGTGGGTAACCAACATGATCGTCTTCCGGACCATAGCTTGCGGTCGTCTATTGTCGTTATTTACTGACATGACTTCACCTATTTATCTAAACTGTGTCGTTCATCGTTCGGTTTCCATGAAACCGCATCACACTAAACGAGTACTTTCGTGATCAAACAGGTTGGCTGAACCGGAAGCCATTGGCTCGGTGGATAGCTGCACCAAGTGGTAACGATAACTGGTAGGTTATCGGCATGTGGCGGGAGTGAAAATCAAAACAAGAGTGCCCGAGTTTAAAAACTTCTCAATCTCAGTAAAGAAAGGGATACCACGCCATATTTAAATGAGAAAAACGGGAAGCAAAAAAAAGAAGCGTACAAAGAGGATGTACCGGATTCATCCGTCCAGCCCTACCCCACTCACAGCCACAGAGGCCAAACAGAGCGTAGCGCAACCCATGATATCTGTCGCTTTTCGTTAGGTCTGGAACGCAATGTGGGCATCCGGTATGCATTCAAACCTCACGAATCCTCTTGATTGACGTTCGCATCGATCCTGGAAAGGTACTAAGTGAGAACGGCGTTCAAGGCTCAGCGAACAGCTTCGCTCCGGGTTCGGTCAAAAACCACACTTTAAATTAACTCTATGGACACTGATCAAACGAGCGAGTTACGTGTATATTGACCGCGAAGTACCTCTTCTCTCTTAAGCTTACAGCAAGTTTCGTCCACGTGTTAAGGATGAAAAGTACTGCTTGTTGTTGACGTTGATTTCAGGTAAGTCCCATATGATGAATACCGGTTCCATCCTGAGCGAAGACATATCGATCACATTTTCACTCTCAGTCAAATACTGGAGCAGCGCCATGTGTACCGCTGACCAATAATTATCATATTTCTCGAATATAAAGGTGAAGTCGATTCGGTCGACCGATCTACACTTTTAGAGTCGCTTAAGCGCAGGGATGTATCAATCAAGTATGTGAACATACAGTTGGCGCTTTATTACCATACTTCAGCTAAGGTTAGGGTATACAGTCAACTCTGTGACAGTTTCAACATCAGCAGCAGCGTACGCCAAGGCTGTCCAGCTTCAGCATTTTGTTTTCGTCACACATGAAATGGTGGAGGATTGTCTACGGCACTTAGGAGATACTCACACAGACCTCTTATCTGGTGAGAGATTGGCTTATTTTTATTATACTGACGACAAGGTGCTGTTGGTTGATATTCCCAAGCAGCATAGACAATGCCAGAAGCTATTTCATACCGTTCAACATTTCGCAGCCTCAAAGTGTAAAGCGCCTCTGCAAGATTGTTGTGATTACGTAGGTTCAACGTTGGATAATGAAGTCGTGGAGGTTGTTGACCAGTTTGCGTAATTGTGAAGATGCGCCAACTTTGGCGAAGGTACAAGGAATTAAATGGAAGTGTATACCGCTAAGGCAATGGTGGTATTCGCTAATCTAGACTTTCGGTGACAGAGAACCATATCTTTCTGAGGCTTGAGGGTCGCATATGCAAGGCTAAAGTGGGGGTTGTATCACTTTACAGCACTGAAGCATGCCCGCTCGGGGTAGAATAAATGAATCGTTTGCGGTCGATTGCATCGGGTGGCACCAATGAGTAAACAGCGAGGAAGTCAAGAAGTGTTTATTTTGTAATGATTGACAAGCGAGTTGGTCTGCCCACTCTTTGAGTTAACACAGACTTAGATAGTTAGGTCATGTACTAAGGATGCCAGCTAGTCACCTGCCACACCGATCACTGTTTTTCAATGCTAAAGCCGACTGGCGTAAGGTGCGAGGTGAGAGTAGGGATGTGAAATCGTTCACTACGAGGTCAGAGAGTGTATGTCGGCTTCGTCTCCTGGGTTGGGGCCCACGCGATTCACGCTGTCGGTGGCTGAAGACGTTAAGGAGGATGGTGCTCAATCGGACTCGATGGCGTGAATGTTGTTCACGTTTGGCCGAATTGTCTGCGAAGTTGGTGCACTGAAGGACCCAGAGCAGTGGAGGATGTAAGAAGGGTGTCTTGACGATGACATATTACTTTCACCTACAGCTACGTTGTTTGTTTGCAAGGTGTAGAGGCACCTTAATGTTCTTCTGTTTTTTCTTCCTGACCACGTTTTGCTTTTCTCTTTACTGTCGTATGGTGTGCCTATGATGATGATGGTGATGATGATGAACTGCCTCCGTCAAAATGAGCAGCAAGTGACTGCAAAATTGGGACTAACAGTCCGGTACATTAAAAAGGGAGATATCATTAAGGTAAAGTGGGTGCCAGGTCAACAATGGTATGAAACGCCAACCACGGATTGATGGAGTGACAAGTGAAATCAGTGCCCTACAACCACAAGCTAAGGGTTTACTGGCAGGGGTTTAGTACTATCATCGCCCCGTTTTAACTAACCGCTGTAGTGTCGGCCATCATTTCAGGTGACGGCTCTTCTCCGCCTTCTTCCTTATGTTCGAACCTTACGATTGCGAGACCCATATATATATATATATATATATATATATATATATATATATATATATATATAGGTACTAAGGATGTTGGTCCAAAACATACCAAAAGCTTGATAATTATAGTTACCACTCAACACGTTACGTTTTTGTGGCCATCACGTGAAATAATGGACACAAAAGTGTACGTTCTGTGTGGTACCATGCCACGAAGACCAATTGTCTCAGGCCGGACAGTGGAAGTCAAACGGTGCGCACGCATGGGCGGCGAACTACTACTTATCATAAAAGTAACGAGGATGGCATACAGTATACGAGTTGTGTTTCCAAGCGGCAATATGTGATGGCAGAAAGCTATGAACGAAAAGGTGTTCAGGTAAGCTGGTTAAGAAAGAAAGGTCAGTGGTTTGACGGGCAATAGATATTGCACAACAACAAACACTTTATGATTTAAAAGTTACAGGATTAACTGAATGCCATCCGATGTCTGCAAGATTTTGCGACCTAAAAAGACGCCTCATGACCAGCAATGTAAGTAGGACGACTCAATACATTACCCGTTTATTATGAGCAGACATCAGAAGTGTAAAATCGATAGTCAAAATGTCTGAATGGACTAAGTACGGTGAAAAAAACGGGGGTGTGGAGGATGGAGATAAGACCAATACTAATTCGAAATCCGCGCAACCCAACCCATAGCTAAGTAGCAAGATTCTGTTGCAACAAATAGACCAGTGATAGATAGGAATCAAAGCGGTAGCCAGTCATCTTGTTCAAACTCACTTCATAATAGTCGACCGTTCCAGAGTCCGGATCGACCACGCACCAACGATACTGATAACCTTTGACAACGTTGGTGAACTTCAATAACTGTCCTTCGAAGCGTTTCCTGTACCGAAACAAACAACAGGTTCGTATACATCAAACTTCCGCTCGCTCATTCACGCAAAATTAAGACAGATGCTAGAAACAAATAGGCGCATTCCGGAAGGTGAGCACTGCCCAACTGTGGCCACAAAGTCCATATTTAGGCAAAATTCCGGCCGGTTCCAGTCGAATAGATGCATCAATGAACCCGAGTCTTGCCTTTGAGATCCAGCACTAGCGCGTAATGCTGTAATGGTCAATAGTTAAACACCGATACGCTGCTGGATAACCTACTGACCTCAAAGTACGTATGGCCAAATCCTAATATCGGAACGGTTGGCTAGACCGGCTCATGAGTGCTGCTCGCGTGGCTGCACAATATTGAGAGGAAGTCTAGTCAAGAGTACTGTGATGAGAGCTTTTTATCTATGTAGAAACGACTGGATTCACCAGCTATACTAAGCAATGTTAATGAGTAAGTAGAGGATAGGGAGATTGACATTTGCAAATTGAACGTCGCCACATTTGAATACGGTTTGCGTGTTAACGTTCAGTGGCAGGGTGCCGGCAACAAACCATACTGCTCCAGGTTGAAGTCAGGATTAGTTTGATCACTCCTGTCTTAGAGTGAGTACATTGACAGTGACGCCAACTCAAATGTAGTGCAGAGTACCAAATGACAGTGAGTGAGTTAGAAGACTGAAACTGAAAACGTAACTTGACTTTCGCACTCAGATAAACACAGGATCGGAATATAGAAAAATTTGAAAGCACGCAATAACAACGTATGAGATGCAAGAGGGTAATAAAATGCCGTGCCTAAAAATAAAAAGAGCCTCCACAGTTTGACTAATTAAAGCGAACACAGGATGCAATTTCACAACCACTGTATTAGTTACAGCTCCGGTGTTTTCTCAGCTAGCCTGAGAACGAGTTCGAATAAAAGACAGCCCCATCAAAAGATTTGTAATAAAGGTAACGGAACATTCCAAAAATGGTATATAGGCTGTTAAAAAAAACAAGTGCAGTCCATCTGAAAGGTTGAAACCAGTGTAGCTCAACTATAACATTCCAAAGAATGTGCTGGCCTGGCGAATCTAATCAGACAGCTGCTCTTTCAGTCCTAGAAGGTTTGAATCTGTCTACCTCAAGCAGGATATACGCAAAACTCTAGAAAACCGGATACCATCTGAAGCACGCGTACACCTAAATGTGTGAGTTGAAGTGCCAGCAGTCAAAGCCACTTGCGATGGCATACGCACAGGTGACCTTTGGATTTGACCAGCGTGACAGGTTAATCCGAGAACGGATATCGATAACCACACACGTAAGATGGGTGGTTGACCTCGACACTACCCAGCTACGTTAAACCCCTCTCCGGTTCATTATGTATGGAGTCAACGACTTTTGATTTGCAATGAAGTTGTATGTTGTTGTCCAGTTGGTATATGGGTGATTATTACACAATGATGACGTATCCAAAGCCACATGATGAAAGCTCTGGAGTTAATGATGAGTTGGTAACTCACCTTAGCATCGATTTCTCTTCTTCAATTTGTAGTTCCTGTGGGAATATAAAAAGCACGAGGGCATCATGTTACTGGTCGACAGCAAAATCAGTAGTGGTTGACAGTTTGCTGCTAACGGTCAAAACGAAAAAGATGATTCCTAACATAGTAAATAATTATAAGGTGTCGGATAGCTGACTTATGGTAAGACCTACAACTATGATCCAAACAGCTTAACCTGTTAGAAAAGGACTGACGTATAGCGTCTATCAAACTCCATCCCATAAATCGATGTTGGAATGTTATATAATACTAGACAGAACCGGAATCATCAAGGTGTAGAAGACAATCAAATATATCACAGGATTAAGCGGTTGTAAACCAGCTCATAACGGGTGTTTTATTCAACTGTCTAAAACGGCCATCAACTCTAGAACTTCACAGTTAAACACAAAATATATGCCGTTAAAATGGAACATTGACAGAGGTGGAGAGATGGTAAACGGAACTAAACACCGATTTACTGCCGGTAGTTTTAGGCATTTAAACAATTAGCAGGGCCGACCCAGTTCAGTCGATGATGCTAGGAGGTATGGAATCGACAGATATACGCACCACATAGTAAGACTATCGATACATGTGAAAATTAGCCGGCTGCGTGATCCAATTAATAGGGTTTTTCATCTAAAATACCCCCAAATTTAACTGATTACCAATAACGAGATCATAATGCCACACCAGGCTGATGGACATCATGACTATTTGACATGCGACATGTGTAGAAGAGAAGGAAGAGGATATAGTCACATACAATATGAATAGGACAAATTTGTGATCTCCCCAAACCTAGCGGTAAGGTAAATAAGATTTTGTTGAGTGGTTGAGGCCATCGGTAGAAAGAGTGACTCACATCATAGTTGAAAGTGGGTGATAAACATTTCGATAAAAACAGGTTGGTCTCGAAAAATAACTCGATAAAGTAACCTAAACAATACTGTCATTCGCTCTGACTTTGGAAACTGTCGTTATTTCGTTGTGTGCAGTCAACGACGAGGATGTGACACCTAGCACCTCAGTGTAAATCGTGGAGGGATTACCACTTCAGCAATCTGGTGTACTGACACGTTACACTACAGTCTTCGGAGTTTTGTGCGTCAAAGAGCCACCATTTTTTTAGCTTTGAGTCGCACCCATGGGTGCCGTGACTGAACGGATTCTGAATCTGGCGGACAAGTAAATATTCAAAAGTGTGGGGGAAAGAAAACAACCAAAAAGATTGCGAAGAGTCAACGAATCCAAGGATATGAGTTGCCCCTTGACTGTGACAGGCCGGTATGTCCGAGAGCGCTGACAAGTGGCATCTACTAAACTTTTTCAGCGGGAAGTTAAGGCCTTCAAAGCTCCTGATCACGCACTCCCTTACCACCTTACGACTTCACCCAACCGTCGGCAACCGCGCTGGATAGTAAACGACGAAGAAGCCACCTTGTCGACATAGGGAGTATCTGACCCAACCAGTGTATTCCGTGCGTTGTGATCAATTCAGAAGTCAATCGCAAAATTGCCCACCCTTCGAATACGCACTGACGGACTGTCGTGTTGATCACATAATTAGCCCAGTCGATACAGATTAAGTGACAAAAACGATCGAGTGCCAAGAGTCTATATGGATTTTCCACAAGAACCGACGAAGTGTTCGATCAACAAGGCAAAACTGGGGGTAAATACGCACTGTAAATTCTACCCTAAAACAAAAAGTGGACCTCTTCACAATTCAAAAAGTGATGGAGGCTGGCAACCGAAATACGTGTCCCTGCAACACTTATGAACATTTTGTCAGCAATGTAAAGGGCTGATGAGATGATACTGTGCAGGTAGATGAAACGGTCAACAGTCTCGAATAGCCTGTCTGCAACAAGAGAATAAGGGTAGCGCCTATTCGATTCAGTAGCCAGATTACATTTTGAAGGTGCAAGGTGCACACTATATAACCAAGCAATGTATCACTTAAGGGGTTCAACATAACCTGCAAGTCATTTGCAAAAGAAAGAAGTGTAGTAACATTAGCACAAGGCACCGTATAAATTGGGATGCTGTTTGTGAGAAGCACCACTTCGATTATTCCTTGTCTCAAGTGAGGGACGCTCAGTATAGTCAACCACAATTGTGCATCCCACGTTTAGATTAAGTGAAAAAAGGATCTCTAAAAAAATAATATACTTCACTTTGACTCTTCTATGATGCCGACAGCTCCATACAGCATGCGAACTACTGAGTCAAATGTAGTCTTTGGTTTGGGAGAAACTTCAACATATAGCCACAATAGCAAACAGAAATTGTATTCAGATACATCACTCAACAGTTTGTGCACAGTTATCGTCCCTGCTCAATTGACTGTCCGTGGGTCTGGAGTATTCGTGCACGACGCTGGCGTAACGAGCAGTTTAGATTCAATCCATGTGTGTCTACATGTGCGCCCTACAATATCAAATCGCTTTGTTGAGAAAAGGTGTATCAATGCTTCCATGACTGTCATGAAGTGAAGACAGGCTCGATACACTGGGGACAAGATCGAAAGCGTTTATGGTCTTCTAGTGTTTGGTTTACTGTCTTAGAGGCCGCCGCATTATCAGATCTATGAGCTGTATGAATGCGGAAGACAAGGCTGATACTTTTGTGGTCGTCATCCGAGGTTCGGCTTTTTGTTTAAAAGGGCCATTGAGATGACCTTTTGCTAAACATCAAACACGATGTATTTCTTCCCGTTTTTACAGAATGGAGGAATATGGTTAGTCTGAACGAAGGCCTCTCACAAGAGACGAAGTCAAAGGTTCAGGCCTTGAGATACATTAAGTTTCAAAAAGTTGACTTCTAAAGTCACTGAGCCGTCAAAGAATCGGGGAAAATACTGTAACTAAACAGTAAACCCATTGTCTGCAACTGAGTGGGCTGGTACTGGGTAAAGAAATTACTGATCAAAGTATTCAGTTCATTGGTCAGGTCGCCGTGACAAGCTGTGAATCTGACAGCTACCTTTTAAACATAGGGTCTCCGTAACACCCCACTGATGGCCAGTGCAGCCACGACTCGGGGACAATAGTATTCGGCTATTCTGAAAAAATTTCGCTCCGTTATAATCGTCGTCGGGAATCAGTCGACGTTTGTTCATAGGCTCTGTCAAATAGAAACAAATGCACTCCATCCATGTCTACAGTGTTCTAGTGGAAAAGACCTCTTCATAACAGCTGCTGAGACTTCTGTTTTGCACGTTCGAATCACTCAGGTGTCGTGACCTGGGTAACTCGATCGCCGTCGCTGTTTTGTGAGCGTCTCGTGCACACCCGCTGAAGAATTTTCAATTCGAGAAAATTCAACAAACAACAGTAAACGGTGGTGCCGTTTGAGAATGTCATGCAACTGTGTTGATTTCAAATGCGCTGTTATGTTATATGTTATATGCCACCTATTTTTTTAATGTGCAGTAAATGGGTGTTAACTTTAGATAGAACACATACCCGTTACGTGTTGTAGGTGGTTCGATCCACGACTGTCATTCTTATTGCAACAAACACATAGACCCCGATCATGCGTTGGTACGTTGTCGTTTATTCTCACTTTCGCAGAGTAACGACCCAACCGACAGCAACGACCGGCTACTGAGAAACTGCTTATACCGCATAAGTAGGAAACCAGCTTATAACATAGCCTTAGTGATTCTCACTCCGAAGATCCTAATAGTTGCTGGACCCAGATCTCACAAGCCATTCATGAAGCAGACACAGTAGCATGCGACACGGAGGTATATCGGTTGAACAAACAATGGACCTCAGGGAAATCTCCGGAACATTCCTTCTGGAAGTTCATAACAAGTCTAGGAGAGTTATCCGTGGGAAGCTGGAACCTAGCCTAAACGCTGACCACGAGGTTTGGTTAATGGGGAAGTTAGGGAAATGGAGGCAACTTTTGCTTCAGGGAAAATCGGCAGACTCTTCAAGCTAGTCCGTGCACTGTTTCCGGGCGACCGTCTCTCTGTGGAGCTATCAGCGAGGCAGGTAGCTCACTCATCTATAATACGTCTAGAAGGTTAGAGCGGGGGCAGGAACATCTTCAGGATCTGTTTAACTGGTCTCTTGCTTCTATCGTGTTGCCGCTGCAAACTTGTAATGCAAATCCCTGGGCGGCAGATTTGGAACCACCCAGTAAAGCTGAGGTCCGCAAATGCATTTCGACTTCCGAACATGAGAGGAATGCTGGCCCAGATGACATCGTGCCGACATTTTTCAATGAAGGTGAGCAGTCGTTAGTGGAGGCTTTGGCTGTGTTGTTTCAACTTGTGTAGACGACGAAGACCACCCGTCCGTACTGTGGTCACTCGATAGTAGTTCCCATATTCAAGAAAGGAGTCCCAGGCTCTTGCAAAAGCCATGAGGGGTTAGTTTGACTCCAATGGTTACCAGGATTCTGGCATCCGGTACACTTCGTCGACTTACTTACTGCAGCTCGGGAGGCAAACATTAGGGAAGAACAGACAGGGTTTCGCCCAGGGCGGAAATGTATTGATCACATTTTCACTCACTCTCTCTCTCTCTCTCTCAAATACTGGAGCAGCGTCATGTGTACCGCTGGCCAATAATTATCATAGTTCTCGACTATAAATGTGCGGTCGGTTCACTGGATCGATATACACTTTCAGAGTCGCTTGAACGCCGGGGTGTATCGACCTAGTATGTGAATGTACTGTCGGCACTTCATTCCCATACTTCAGCCCAGGGTGGGGTTTACGGTGAACTGTCTGACAGTTTCAGCACCAGCAGATTACTTACTGCAGCTCGGGAGGCAAACATTAGGGAAGAACAGACAGGGTTTCGCCCAGGGCGGAAATGTATTGATCACATTTTCACTCACTCACTCTCTCTCTCTCTCAAATACTGGAGCAGCGTCATGTGTACCGCTGGCCAATAATTATCATAGTTCTCGACTATAAATGTGCGGTCGGTTCACTGGATCGATATACACTTTCAGAGTCGCTTGAACGCCGGGGTGTATCGACCTAGTATGTGAATGTACTGTCGGCACTTCATTCCCATACTTCAGCCCAGGGTGGGGTTTACGGTGAACTGTCTGACAGTTTCAGCACCAGCAGAAGCGTAGGTCAAGGCTATCCACTTCCACCATTTTCGTGCTGACGACGAGGTGCTACCTCTCAAGCGGCACAAACAACGCTAGACGCTATTTTGCGTTCAGCTAAATACTTCGGAAGGTGCTCTGCAACCACAAAATGTAGAGTGTTTCTGCAAGATTGCTGTGATGATACAGATTTAATGTTAGATAATGAAGTCATGGAGAGTGTTGACCAGTTTATATACTTGAGGGGGTGGGCCGCGCCGAATTTGGCAAAGGTATAGGACATGAAACAGAAGCGCGCATCTTTAAGGCTAGGGTGGTATTCGCTATTCTGCGGCACCTATGACGACAGACAGGTATCTCTCTATTGCTTAAAGGTCGCGTATATGAGGCAAAAGTGAGGGCTGTATTACTTGACGGCAACGAAGCTTGGACGCTCAGGGTAAAAGACGTGGACCGTCTTTAGGCCTTTGACCGCCGATGTCTGCGTTCAGTCGATCGCACTAGCAAGTAAACAGTGAAGAGATTAGGGGGCGAGTATTTGGTAATGATTGTCAAACCAGTTATTTCGTGCAGTTCTTACTTTGCACATAGTTAGATGGTTAGGTGATGTACTAAGAATACCAGGTAGTCGTCTAGCACACCAGCCATTCTTTGCTGACGCTGCGGCCGACTGACATAAGGTGCGAGCTGGACAGATGATGACCTGATGTAGAGAAGTGAGATTGTTCACGAAGAGGTTGACCATTGCAGGTCGGGTTCGTCTCTGAGGCTGGAGATCACGTGGCTCCCAGAGTCGGTGGCTGGAGCTTTTCGTTGAGATGGCAGCTAATCAAACTCATTGGTGTGAATGTTGTCGTTGTTTAGATGAGGTGTCTGTGAAGTGCGTGCATTCAATGAAGTGAGGTAGTGAAAGCTGGCTTACTGATAACGCCTTACTTTCAATTACAGCTCGGTTGTTTGTTTTCAATATTTGGATACTTTAGTGTTTTACTTTTGAATATAGACGCAGCTATTTTTTAATGGTTAGATCCCTTCTAATTCTCTGCTTTTTTTAGATCTCTCTTCCTATATACGGCTTGTTTTTGCTATTTTTCCTGTTTGTGTAGCAGTTAACCATCATTGTGAACCATCCGTGTATTGTTGTCCATGACGATGATGAGTTAGGAAAACTGCTCGTTCTCTTGTCCAGGTATGAACGTCCCGGTGGTATGTCAGCCTATATACAACCATAAACGATTTTACCGTGGTTTAACATCAGCGTGGACCGTTGACACATTGCTGGAAATGTTGAGGATGATAGTTGGGTGTGCGCTGATGGCGATCAAGGTAATGGTGAATCACTCGATCAAATCTAAAGGAATTGAATCTAATAATACGCGACATACACTTAAAAGTACATCCTTACGGTGAAAAATAGTGAGCTATCCAAGCGCAGCCTGACAATCGTGCCTTAGAGCATGCGCATTTTTGGCGAACAGTGTACGTTGCAGAAACTGTCCTGGCTTACGACATATTACACTCTTATCAAGACGCACCCAACAGACTAGAGATGCCAGTTCGACACCTAGGTTTGCATTTTTTCTCTTGAAAATGCAAGCTGTTTCTTAAAGATTGGCAACAGTGTACGGTATTCTATCATAGTTGTCACTGTTAGTTAACCTGCATTAAGTGGGTTGTCTGTGTGTTCGATGGGACGGTGAATCAGCGCACATTGTGAAAATCCTCAAATTTGAAAAACAGGTGTTACTGAGAGTGAAGAGTATATACCGTCTGGGCCACATTCCCGGTACNCTCTCTATTGCTTAAAGGTCGCGTATATGAGGCAAAAGTGAGGGCTGTATTACTTGACGGCAACGAAGCTTGGACGCTCAGGGTAAAAGACGTGGACCGTCTTTAGGCCTTTGACCGCCGATGTCTGCGTTCAGTCGATCGCACTAGCAAGTAAACAGTGAAGAGATTAGGGGGCGAGTATTTGGTAATGATTGTCAAACCAGTTATTTCGTGCAGTTCTTACTTTGCACATAGTTAGATGGTTAGGTGATGTACTAAGAATACCAGGTAGTCGTCTAGCACACCAGCCATTCTTTGCTGACGCTGCGGCCGACTGACATAAGGTGCGAGCTGGACAGATGATGACCTGATGTAGAGAAGTGAGATTGTTCACGAAGAGGTTGACCATTGCAGGTCGGGTTCGTCTCTGAGGCTGGAGATCACGTGGCTCCCAGAGTCGGTGGCTGGAGCTTTTCGTTGAGATGGCAGCTAATCAAACTCATTGGTGTGAATGTTGTCGTTGTTTAGATGAGGTGTCTGTGAAGTGCGTGCATTCAATGAAGTGAGGTAGTGAAAGCTGGCTTACTGATAACGCCTTACTTTCAATTACAGCTCGGTTGTTTGTTTTCAATATTTGGATACTTTAGTGTTTTACTTTTGAATATAGACGCAGCTATTTTTTAATGGTTAGATCCCTTCTAATTCTCTGCTTTTTTTAGATCTCTCTTCCTATATACGGCTTGTTTTTGCTATTTTTCCTGTTTGTGTAGCAGTTAACCATCATTGTGAACCATCCGTGTATTGTTGTCCATGACGATGATGAGTTAGGAAAACTGCTCGTTCTCTTGTCCAGGTATGAACGTCCCGGTGGTATGTCAGCCTATATACAACCATAAACGATTTTACCGTGGTTTAACATCAGCGTGGACCGTTGACACATTGCTGGAAATGTTGAGGATGATAGTTGGGTGTGCGCTGATGGCGATCAAGGTAATGGTGAATCACTCGATCAAATCTAAAGGAATTGAATCTAATAATACGCGACATACACTTAAAAGTACATCCTTACGGTGAAAAATAGTGAGCTATCCAAGCGCAGCCTGACAATCGTGCCTTAGAGCATGCGCATTTTTGGCGAACAGTGTACGTTGCAGAAACTGTCCTGGCTTACGACATATTACACTCTTATCAAGACGCACCCAACAGACTAGAGATGCCAGTTCGACACCTAGGTTTGCATTTTTCCTCTTGAAAATGCAAGCTGTTTCTTAAAGATTGGCAACAGTGTACGGTATTCTATCATAGTTGTCACTGTTAGTTAACCTGCATTAAGTGGGTTGTCTGTGTGTTCGATGGGACGGTGAATCAGCGCACATTGTGAAAATCCTCAAATTTGAAAAACAGGTGTTACTGAGAGTGAAGAGTATATACCGTCTGGGCCACATTCCCGGTACGTCAGCAAGGGAGTTTCCACGTAGTGTATTGTTCAATGTTGTTGCCGACGGTTGGAAGAGGTTCCAAGGGGACAGGTGGGTACGTAATCACGAGTTGCGGAAGCTTTAGCTTCCCGTTGGAAAAATTTAGTGGGTTTAACCCGTCAAGTTGGGGAGTGCGCGACCATTCACATCACTGACTAGGAACACCGTTTGACAAGGTGCTGTATCGCGGCCGGTGACGCTCCCGTGTCCGTAGGGTTGTCGACTGTTCTCGTCTTTTGTTATTCATAATTCTACATTTTTCCCAAATGTATTTATTTATTTCCTGCGGTCTTGGTTGTTTATTAATCCACACATTCATAAACTACTGTCACAAACAACGGCAGGCCCAGTCATTATGTTGTTAATACGGTTCGACGCCGAATAAACGGATGTGGTTAGATTGAAAGAAGTCAGAACCCACGCCTACCAGTTGCGATGGTACGTTGAAGGTGGTTGACCAGTTAACTAGCAAGAATGGTTGTGCTATCCTGGATGAACCGTCTCGGTGGAATCATTTGTTATAATCCACAAGTGTGGCGCTAGGAGCATATCGGTCGATCGTGGAAATAGTGATGGTGGAGTGAGGTTGTTATCAGGACTGACAAAACTTCTGCAGACGATCTGGGANACTTCGCTTCTGAAGCTGGCCTTTTCCGCCCACTTGACGCAGTTAGATAATACACGTAGTGTACTTCTAAAACATTCCTATAGCTATCGGTGAGATCGGACGAAAAAAAGCTTGAAGTAGAGGCGTTGAGACCAGATGGAAAACAAACATACAGCAAGCAATTCTGAAGAGGAATGAGGCAAGTATCAAAGTCTAACCAGAGAAGATGTGCAAAAGACGAAAATTTGGATTTAACAGTTAACGGAGGAATAAACGAGTGTACTTTGGTACTTAGGACATGAGTGGAAATGTGAAAAAAACGAAGATGAGATGTATGATGGATTCATTGTACCTCATTTTAGTTCGACTTGCTTGGATTTCTATAGAAATTTCCTCAAAATGTTCGTTACTGACTAAGATATTCAATTCGGACACTAATGTGACACGTTGCACAGATTTTTTGCGACGGCTAGTTGTACAAAACTTGGGTGTTCACTCTCAAGGGGAAGTAAGAATGCGAGTGGTGAAGGTAGCTTCTGTTGGGAGATATACCTCAAAGGCAAATCTTCTTAAGACGTCAGTGCGACCTGCGAATGCCTTGATAACCCAACCAGCACGGGAACGTCCATATGACGGTTACCTATTCGCCCAATGTCCTACTGTTATTCAATTTAGGGCTACTTGATTCGCCCGACACACAATGTATGGGATTTGAGAAAAAATCTTCACCTTGAGTGTTTATATTCACGAACTGAACACCAAATTTGTTTTCACTGAATTAGTCAGTTTTTTATACGTCTAACAAAATATTCTGCGGCAACGGAAGTTTTGCACTGTCCCATTCCCTCGCGGTCCGTCGTTCACCACTTTTCTAGGTTGCCCAAGCTTAGATGTGATAACGAAGAGGGATTGTTAATGAATTTAGAGGATTTGGAAAAGTTCAGTTTTTGGCAACATTTAAATTGTTTCCGATATTTACGGTTTGTACTACGTGAAGAAAATCGACACCACTAGCAGGGAACAGCATTGATAAGTAAATGAGCGGAGCATAATTTGCATAACCCTAAATGTGATCATTCTCTAGGATTGTGTGGCCTCCCTAATGCTCTGGTAAAGAAGGAATTACGGCCCCGAATACAGAAGATACGTGATAAGCGTGGGAAGCAGCTGAAAACAGGAACAGCGACGACACCATGAAGATCGCTAATTTATTATTTTGTAAACTTAGGTGCGTAAAGGTTGATGAAAGACGTCATATAATGTGATATTAACATCGCTCGCCGAGCATACTTAGAGATCACTTGAGAGTCCCATAAGACGGTCGCGCTGGTTAGGTCAGGTTGGGATTATTCAACTTCTGTGTGCGGAAAACGTTTGATATGGTCAGTAAGTATCTAAAGGGGGAGATAAGTACAACATTAGGAAGTACAATTGGGTTTCCGGCGGAACGCCCAAAGACTGCAACGAAAGTGCGCATTCGGGGGTGTCAGGGGATTCTCACACGATGGTCGTACTGGCTGAAGGTTGGCTAGTCACATGGTCGCAGTGCGTAGGCTTGGGAAATGGCACAGGTGGCATGAAGTAATCGATAATTCAACAAACGTAAGATCAATTGGCATCAAACACAACACAGTAACTTAGTTACTTTGCCCGACTTATACATTGTACTCCAGTGCGGATAGCTAAGGTTCAGCTTTGTGATGACACATTTTTTCCGAGGACAACAAAATACCTTTCCGAGTAACCTACTTACACTCGATGATATTGAGAAGCTTATTCGGGTTTGATGTAAAGCGAAGGTTTATTTTTCTGGCACTCTAAGTAATACACATGGTTCATAGTTAAGAGCATATAAAGCCCGAAGACCGCGATTATGGACCATGTGTTTGAAGCATACGCCCGTAGACTTCGAGACCACACAAGCGTGGGAAAAATACCTATGAACGAAAAGAGTACGTGGGAAAATCCCCAAATGTGCCACAAAATCTGCGTATTATTGGCCAGCAGACATGCACTGCTGTGGTAACAACCAATCTGGCCTGGAACCCAACGAACCCTGTAGAGGACGTCGACAGTCTGTGGTCGGTCCACGTCGATAACATCCGGGTTCTTACGGATAAGCACGTCCCTCAGAAACAAGTCGGAGGAAGAGGTCGAAAGCCATGGGTTCGTCCCAGGGTAAAGAGAGCTATCCAACGTAAGTACATAGCTTGGAAGACATGCAACATAGGGGGTTTAAAAGCTTCATGGTTTACAAAAAGGTTCGAAACGAAGCAATTAAGGTAGCAAGAAATGCTCGTCTAGTCTATGAGCTCAACCTAGCACGAGATATTAAACAGAACCCCAAGAGGTTTTATGGATGTGCTCAGTCCAGGTCCTCTCTAAGAAAGGAAATTGGGACCAAAATCTCCTATAACGGGGATATCATATCGATCGAAAAGGGCATAGCGGACGCGTTCATGGTACAGTTTCAAAGTTTTTATCGCTCAGACAACGAGGCACCGGAGCCCCGGCTTAATGCCGTAAGCGTGCCCATGGTGGATCAGATCATTACGCCCCACGAAGTTGAAAAAGCGATATCCAAGCTAAACAGCACAAAGTCCGCAGGACCTGACCGCATCCATCCGGCAGTCCCAAAACCTCTGGCCAAATTGTTGGCGTCACCATTTGCCCAGCTGTTCAACCTCACATTAGAAACAGGGACAGTGGTGAGAGACTGGAAAGAAGCCATTGTAATTCCCATCTTCAAAGATGGCAACAGTTCAGAAGTTGGAAATTACCGACCAGTAAGCCTGACGAATGTTGTCAGCAAAATTTTCGAACGAATATTACGAGAAAGTATCTGTAGGTTTCGCTGTGAACGGAAATTCTTCAGAGCTCCTCAACGTGGTTTCCTAAGGGGGAGATCTTGTCTTACCAATTTGCTGACGTTTTTAGACAATGTCACGGAGAAACTGGATAAAGGAGAAGAGGTCGAGATGTGCTACCTGGATTTCAGAAAGCCTCCAATTCTGTCAACCACAGGCTTTTATACTAAAAAAATCCGGCAAGCTGGAATCTCTACTAGAATCTGCAGATGGATGCAGACGTTTCTAGTTGGGAGATCATATAGGGTGAGAGTAAGAGGGGTACTGTCGGACAAAGGTTCTCCGTTAAGCGGAGTTCCTGAGGGATCAATCCTCGTCCCTCTGCTTTTCCTAGTATACATAAACGACCTGCATGTTATCTTCATGCAGACGATATAAAGCTGGTCGGTAGTTCGTCAGACTCGACCGCTTTCCAAGGGGACATTCTCAAAATTTGCGAATGAACAGTTGAACTAACAACTACGCAGCAAACAAAAGACTTGGGTATTCAAGTCACTAGTGCGTTTACTCCATCTGCTCAGTGTACCGCATCCGCGACAAAAGCGCGGCGGGCGTTATATCGACTGAAATCGGCGATCACTAACCGCTGTCCAACGGTGTTCAATCCATTGTACTCGGCTATCGTTCGCCCCCACTAGGAATATTGCGCCCAAGCTTGGGCATATCTCAAAAGAAATATAGCCGCCCTCGAAAAACTACAAAAGTTCGCCACACGTATGGTATGGGGTATAGAGGGTCTAAACTACCAAGACCGACTAACTTCGTTGAACTTATTTTCGCTCGAACGTAGGCGGGTAAGAGGAGACCTTATTGAAATGTACAAAATTGCCCACCGCGCCGGAACAAGCCCCATGACAGGTTTGTTCGAGATGCGTCATAACAGACAGTTAAGGGGCCATAGGTTCACAGTCAAGAAAACAAGATCACGATTGGCTGCCCGATATAACTTCTTCACTAACAGGGTAGTCAACTCGTGGAACAAGCTGCCTGCGAAGATCGTTGAGGCTAAGATCGTAGATATATTTAAAAGAGAGCTAGAAAAATATTGGAACCACCTTTTTCCTACTCTGTACTGACCGAGGTATGATTGGTTTCTGCTATTTAGACCAGCCAGGTTTTGCTACTCCTTTCCTTCTGTCCCTACCCTTAGACAACCATTGAACACATCAACAGAAAACGCAGTGTGGTCAATCTCCGGATCACACTAGTCAAGCATCAGGACGTCAACAGGTACTGGCCTTCACCAAGTCCTGGATTTGAAATCTAGTTTATTTCATTGACACCATTAGAAATAGAACGATACCAAAAATCGGTTTCCATAACTTAACTCAAAAAGGGAAGGACCGTCATTCAACCGGAAAAAGTGCAATGAACATACTTTGGCACGCCTCAGAAGCCGCTTCAACTGCTCATGCTCCTTATCACTCATAAACCCGCGGTGTTTGAAAACCTGCCAAAGTCGACCTTGGAAAATTCAATGTCAATGCAATGTGATCCGGCGACTGATACACGGGTTTAAGGCATTGATCCAAGGTTATCAGATCCGGTCGGTTTTTTTATTGTCAAGCGGGCGTCTGATGATCTGAAAGGCAATCACTGAAAACAAGCTGTAGCGCCACCCTTGGGTGCTGCAGCAAATATCAAGAACAGGAAGATTACTCGCATGATGAAATTTTAGGTGAATGAGAATCAAGAAGAACTTTGTATTGATCCCTGGAAACAGTTATGACGACTTCGGAAGAAAGAGTGTTTCAGTGGTTAATAACTCTGCAAGAAGATAACTGCCGTCTACGGTATGTCCTAGGACGAAACAGCCCTCATCATACGGTATGTGAAGACTTGTTCTACGAGACCCATTCTAAAGAAGTGTATGTGATCCAACTCGCCGCACAATCGTCGAAGTTCAAGTTGGTACAAGCCAGGAACTACAATTCGAGTCTCGTACGTGACGTTTATTAGGCCCGCAACCAGCTTGATGGCCGCAAACTGGACACGCTCAACTGCTAATATGTCTTTCTCCAGGTCGGTATGGACGGCCTAAATAGCGCACTCAATGAGCATTCTTATATAATCTCTGTAAGGCTCTTGAAATTTTTTCTTATCTATGCAGAGAAAAGTGTGCCCAATCACCGTGACAGCGGCAAATCCTCTTTATGGTGCTCTCATGGTGCTGCGCGGAGGATAAGCTAGACAACAGTCACGTACCTAGGTCTTCATTCATATCAATTTTTACTGTGTCCCATGTGCTGAACACACTAAAACTCACAAAGGCATTGCCAGGATCTCCACCAAGTGACGCGTGATCACAATTGTTGCCAGTAAAATACATACATATTAAAATACATACGGCACTCATCAAGACCTCTGACCAGTAGTAAGATAAATTTGTACGATGTCATCGTAATTGCGTGTGCATCTTCGTCCTGAGTATTGCAGTCGTGCAGTACAACTTATCAAGCGTTACACTGAATGGTAATGCACTTAACTGTAAAGGCTTCAACACGGAGTGCATGATTACTGTTGCTCATTCGCCAATTTCACCAAAAAATTGTAAGCAGTCCATTGTCCTGCCTGATTTTCGGCGCAACTGAATTAGTGAATCTAAAAGTAAACGTTCGTGGCGATTCAAAAATGGAAAATGCTCCCGGGAGTACTTACTCGATTGAATTTCAATTCTCCCCTCCCAAACAAAAGATGGTCTTGTGGTTAATCAGTGTCGTCCGTCACACACCGACTGTACATTTGGGCAGTATGCCCTCAGCGTTGTTCCCACTACATTCTTTTTTATCACTAATGTCACTTCGTGTCCACCTACTGTTGGTTGTGTCGGTTTACCGGATTTCACGTTCTAGAACACATTTTTATTTCTTGGCTTCTATAGCGCATTGTGTGCATGAACACACACCGGCATACTTTCATTTCGAAATCACAACTGTCTAGTTTCTGCACAATATTTTTTCTTACATTCAGCATAGATTTCACAGTCAGCTGGTCGTGATGCGGAACATACTTATTCCCCAAATTGACCACAGACTGCAGGGGTGGCTATTGGAATGTCCCAGGCTCTTGTCCATCACCAACGAGTGAAACGTTGCACAATCGCTGCCTGAGTCCTAGGAAGGGCAGCATAGTTCAACGAACCTTTGATCCCGTCAAGGGGATTTTGGCAACCTACATCTATTTGCGAGAACAAACTGACGCAAGAACTGTATTTATTTTGTTACAGGTTCTCTAATGGGTCTGGCGACATACTCACGGAAGGCAACCACTGCGCGAACATAGTTTAGAGAAATTGAGAAGCTTGGTGGAGGTATTCACAGTGCGATTCAAAAGCTACCTTTTATCTGAAAAGAGGTGGAACGGGGCATCTTACAGCTGCGCTCCCTCACATCCCGAGGATTCACGGTTGTCAAACAGTGATCTTTATATAGAACAAACCCGGCTAATCTGTCGTTCACACGGAACCTGGTCGATCGACAATCCGCTGTCTGCTTAATCTTCAATAAGCCACCTGTGTATTTGTCTACGCAATTGCCTAGGCCCACCGAGATAACGAATACTGGCCGACCGATCGTTCGGTTCTCATGAAGTAGAGAGGGCCTGCATGACCACCTTGTGGTTAGCTCCCTTGTTCAAACTCCTTGAGTAACATACTCGCGCTGGAAGACCTTTGGGGTGTGAATGTTTCCGGTTCAGTTTCAACAGGTGGCTACGCAAGACAATGCGTTGAGGCCCTTGTAAACCTGACAGTTAGAAAATGGAGAATTTCAGTTACCTGCTAGCTCGCTGAACTCAGCGGCAGACATGTTCAGATTCTGAATCACGTGAATGGGCTTTCCGAGGCACTCAGCATATTTATTCTTAATGTTCTACGTCGAAATTTCTTCACACTCTTGCTCTCCCATATCAAAATCAGAGCGCATTTCTAAACACTGATTTACAAATGGAGCAAATACAGGTTACCCAAACCTTAAAAGCATTCCCGGCGTGGGCCAACCCTCATCGTGTTAATGTGAACTCAATTATTTCATGCCTTCCTGATCAAACGCGCTTCGTTTGGTTGGCTGGAGTAGATCACTTTTGATTTTAATATCCATATCTACTCACTTTGTCGCTGTTAGTAAGTTGCAGCCGTTCGAGGAGTCGCTGCTCTCAGTTTTGTCTCCGGTCTTTAACATCTCGCGAACACTGCTAAAGTGGAGGAACATGAATAACATGTGGTGATTTGTTATTCAGATCCACCTACAGGGTTATTCAGCCTTGTGGTGTTCAAACGGTTTGAGAGCCTTTGACAGCATTCCGTTGGTAGTATATCAGGGCGGATTCTTCGCCGCTGAACTCCATTCACGCCTTACTGAAACCAACGGTCTTAAAGATCAGCCTGCGTTCATCGAACTAATGTTTTCAACGATATGATTGCGATTCTTCCGTAGTATCCTGTTATTTACGCTGTTGGGCATCATGGAAGAGTCAAGGGAAACTACGTAATTTGACGCCATCGTGTAAGGCCACCGTCCACTGGTCCAGTGCTCGCATATAATTTGCTTGACATCGCTTGGTTTTACGAGAATCCTAGTGGGCCTTCGCAGCCACCCAGTTTACTTCGTAGATTACCACATGTCGCCGTCTGTGTCGACTAGACTCTGATGCGCTGCGGCCTATAGTTGTGGACCTCAGTGAAAAAGAAGCGGAGTCAGATTTCAGGCTAACTGTCGTAATGTGCTATTGTCTGGACAAAATACGCTTCGCTGTTATAAAAAACATGGAATTATCATGCCCTCGCCGGGCGATTTATCATGTGTACGGCTTCGACATCTGACAATTTTTTCAAACCTTGTAGTCCGTTATTTATGCAAACGCTGTTGCGTTCATACAGTATTAGGACTTTGGTTCGGGTTGTAGGGTGCCATGAATGGAGACCCAACAACATTTGATATGAGTGGATGTAAATACATGACATCTGATGCACGGTGTGTTTTTTACGTCCGTGAATGCTGTCTGCCTGCTTGTCGGCACACCCTAGGTTTTTTAGAGCGCTGTCATTTAACTGATGCGTTTTTGACGTCCACTGCCTGCGCACAACACAGTTTACTTAGCCTGCTGACTTCGGATGATGAAACTTCGGAAGCGGGAAATGGAGCACACAGGAAAAACACTATTTGGATTACGACTGACATCCACGGCCTATCTAACCGTCGGGGGTTTCGTGGAAGATGGGATCGCCTGAAAGGTTATTATTCTCTATTTTGGTGAGAAACCCAGTTATGAGTAGTTCACATTCCGTGGTGCCCACAGGCATATCTTCTCTTTCGGGTCATACGTATAGGTGTCGAAACTTGCGCAGTGACCAGTTCTGACAGTTGTTTGTGAAGTGCCAGGTTATTAAGTAAATGCAAAATTATAGGGAAAAAATACAAACGAAGCCGAAATTCGATGAGAAAAGCCAACTCAGGGGTATACCACTGAATACAACGTACATCATTATCATCAGAGACAGTAATATATCATCGGTCCACACGAATGCTCAGCCGCCACACAACCATGAAGAAAAAGCAAACACTGTACAGGAAAAGATAAGAAAAAGAGGAGGGGGCGGGAAGGGACTTAACCACTGAAAATAACTACGTCTATATTCAACCATTCAAAATCAGGGTGCCTACACCTTGCGAACAAACAACCGAGCTGCAAGTGAGAGTAAGGCGTCATCAGCAAGACAGCTTCCTTACGGCTTTCACTGCCCCGCGCCATTAAATGCACTCACTTCACAGACAACTCGGCCACACAACGACATCATTCATGCCACTGAGCTCGACAAGTCGCCACATCACATAACGCCTCCAGCCACCGACTCTGCGAGTCGTGAGGACACCAGCCGAGGAAAGGAACTTAATCTACAGTGGCCAACCCCTTGGTGAACGAATTCATTTCCCTACGCCAGGTCATTATCTGAACACCTCGCACCTTACACCAGTCGGTCGCAGTGTCAGCGAACAGTGCTCGGTGTGGAAGACGACTAGCTGGCATCCTTAATACATGACCTAACCATCTAAGCCTGTGTAAACGTAGAGATTGGACAAGAGAACTCGT